>CM074719.1:625872031-625997031 GCA_037306005.1 Rhinophrynus dorsalis | reverse complement strand
AGATAGATAGATAGATATATAGATAGATTGATAGATAGATAGATAGATAGATATGAAACAGATAGATAGACAGATAGATAGATAGATATGAGACAGATATATAGAAAGATATGCGATATAGATATGAGAGATAGATAGATATGAGATAGATAGATAGATAGATAGATAGATAGATAGATAGATAGATATGAAACAGATAGATAGATAGATAGATAGATATGAGACAGATATATAGAAAGATAGATATGAGACAGATAGATCAATAGGAGATAGATAAATATTAGATAGATAGATAGATAGATAGATAGATAGATAGATAGGGTGATTTTCACCCTTTTTACCTTGGTGGTTTGTCTTTGTGCTCATTTCTATTTGTGTATCTATGCATTCACTCTAATTGAACCTAAGTATCTACTATAACGTCATTTATGTACATGTCTAGTTTTATTTATATGGTTATTAAATATTAATTTCAATAAACTTAATTATATTGTATTGCTTATTTTGTTTGTTAGACCGCCATTACTACACTTAGATCTCTTGTTGCCTGTTTGTGTCTTGTTTTTTCTGTGGGTCAGTAAGTAGAGAACTCGCGGGGCATTCCATTGAAGTGCCTCGGGGGTCCTGCATTTACCTGAATATGTTAGTAGGCAGACAGCCCGATGAGCAGCTGATTTGGTCAGTAAAGAACTGTCAGGGAAGCTGTTATACATTACGTCACTTCTCTCACTGCAGAAATCAATCCTGGCAATTGCTTCTAATGTTGTAAGCATTAAGTGCTAGGGTGGTGTGCAGGAGGGCAGCTGCTGTTGTTCCTGACCTCCAGTAGGGATAGCGAACTGTCCTCTGGCTCCATAGAGAGTAATAGGAAGATCACAACTTCCCCAGGATGACGAAGTAACTTGGGACTGTGAACTTAGACAACATAGACAGCAGTCATAGCTTAGTCCATGTGACAAAGAGCCACATTAACATATAAACACACCCACAGGTATACAACAAAGGCTCATTAAGTGGCATTTAAACATGCAAAATGGCCATTGTCAATGTAATCACTGCACAATGGTAAAGCCAACATGGCAGATTTACAGTGACGATGGAGTATTTCCAGCAGATTTCTTAGTGCACATGATGAGATCGGATTGAAGTAAATGTGCCATCATATCGTCACAACTGTTCTGGCACTTAAAGACCGGTGACAGTGCTGGTAAGTCATGGAATTCTGGGATGGCAGCACGGCTGCGCTGACATCCCAGAATTCAACCCCTCCCCAAAAAAAAGTCTCCATGGTCCTTAACGGCCGCCCGCGCACCGGATCCATCCATCATTAAGTGGTTTAGGAGCAAACCAACTGCACTACAGAGGACATATAGATATTCATCAAATTCCCTGATTGCAGTAGGGCTTTTAACCCCTTCAGTGCCAGAGAGGTCTCCAAATGGAATGCGTTTTGTACTTCTCTAGCATTCAAGGGGTTAAAAGCTCAGTTTTAAGTCAACGGGAATTGGTATTTCTCGCCTGCGGTGCAGCTGCAGTTCATCTTAGTAAATCAGCCTCTGTGCGCTATCGCTAAAGTGAGCCACCCAGCACTGGAAGAGTTAAATAGGACTGGCAGATACTCCATACAGCACTGTTCAATTTTAACCCCTTTGAGTGCTAGAGAGTGCAAAGCAAAGGGCCACTTTCACCTAAATACAACTCTAATACTTTAGAAATAGCTTTCAAAAATATTGTGTTCATGATTTTTTTTACTTACATGTATAGATAATGCTAATTAAGGCTTTACAGGCAGGCACTTCCTGCCTTACACCTACATTACCTCTCTTCACTCGCTGATACTGACTGCAATGCCAGGGGAAGATGGCAATGCATTGCTGAGCAGTGTCAGTGAGTGGGGAGGTAATGTAGGGATTAGATAGGAAGTCAATGCTATGGGAGGTGGGTAATGCATTGCTGAGCAGTGTCAGTGAGTGGTGAGGTAATGTAGGGATAAGACAGGAAGTCAGTGCTAGGGGACGTGGGTAATGCATTGCTGACCAGTGTCAGTAAGTGGGGAAGGTAATGTAGGGATAAGACAGGAAGTCAGTGCTAGGGGACGTGGGTAATGCATTGCTGAGCAGTGTCAGTGAGTGGTGAGGTAATGTAGGGATAAGCAGGAAGTCAGTGCTAGGGGACGTGGGTAATGCATTGCTGACCAGTGTCAGTAAGTGGGGGAGGTAATGTGGGATAAGACAGGAAGTCAATGCTACGGGAGGTGGGAAATGCATTGCTGAGCAGTGTCAGTGAGTGGGGAGGTAATGTACAGATAAGACAGGAAGTCAGTACTAGGGGAGGTGGGTAATGCATTGCTGAGCAGTGTCAGTGAGTAGGGAGGTAATGTAGGGATAAGATAGGAAGTCAGTGTTAGGGGAGGTGGGGAATGCATTGCTGAGTAGTGTCAGTGAGTGGAGAGTAATGTAGGGATAAGACAGGAAGTCAGTGCTATGGGAGGTGGGCAATGGATTGCTGAGCAGTGTCAGTGAGTGGTGGAGGTAATGTAGTGATTAGATAGGAAGTCAGTGTTAGGGGAGGTGGGTAATGCATTGCTGACCAGTGTCAGTAAGTGGGGGGGTAATGTAGGGATAAGACAGGAAGTCAGTGCTAGTGGAGGTGGGTAATGCATTGCTGAACAGTGTCAGTGAGTGGGGGAGGTAATGTAGGGATAAGACAGGAAGTCAGTGCTAAGGGAGGTGGGTAATGCATTGCTGAGTAGTGTCAGTGAGTGGGGAGGTAATGTAGGGATAAGACAGGAAGTCAGTGTTAGGGGATATGGGTATTGCATTGCTGAGAAGTGTCAGTGAGTGGGGAGGTCATGTAGGGATAAGACAGGAAGTCAGTGTTAGGGGAGGTGGGTATTGCATTGCATTATATTTGTACATACTAATGGTGGATCTCTTTATCTAGAGATTTCTTACTGACAGCAGCATATGGAAACAATGGATGGGCTGGATGTATGAGAAACATGGAATAAGTCTGGGGCAAAGCAGCCACACCATAAGGAACAAATAATTTCAGAATTCTTCCACAGTTCATGAATATGGCCCTTTGTTTATTTTGTGCCAGGTACCCCCCTGAGATTAAACTGTATCTTGACTCTTTAAAGGCAATTGATCTTCATCCCAGGGAGTAGACCTTCTAATGAAAATAGGGATGAATCCTCCATCTGATGGAGCACAATGTGCATCTGAAAAGAGACTCCTAATACTCCTCCTGAAAGAGACTGAATGGTGTCTCACAGTCAGTCTCCTGTCCTGCACAATGCAAGTCCCATGCCCTGAAGGACCTTTTGGGTCTATGGTAACTGTTCACTCAACCCAGGAGTTTATGGCTGAGAACCACAGACTTCCAGGCTGTGTTCCAGCTGATGGGGCCAATTTTCTGACCCCTTCCTACCCAGAAAGGCTTAAAACAGCCAACAGCCAAAGTGTAATGATTGCCCTCTAATTTTTAACAGCTGTTAGAGGATCGGGGTACATTTAAGATTTTCCTGGGGATGGGACTTTGACTTGGAAGGCACTTGGTGAGACAGGAGGAAGAAGCAAAGTAGAGGGTGAGAGGAACATGTGTTCCTGCATTCAGGTCCACTAGGTTCTAAGAAGAACAGACCCTGGGCATTTGAGACAGCTGATCCCTCAAGGGAATTTGGCTGATCATCTGGAAGGCACAGCTAACTTTCAGTAGAATGGGGAGTTAAACAAAAGGATTACCGGACAGGCTTCCTTGACCAGAATTGTACGGGGGAAGTGTTCAGTGGGGAGAGAGAGACTGAGACAGGAAGATGATCAGAAGTAGTCTACCTAACCTAGTGAACTCTGGTGAACTATTTACATGGGCAGCCTCCACCTAGAACTGTAGATCGGTCAGTCCAATTTATTGTTTGTTAAAGGAGAAGTAAAACTACCTAATAATTATCCCTGCCACTTACCTTACTATGGCCAGGAAATCCTAATGGCCCCTATGACAAGAGAATTCATCTTCAATTAGTTCTGGATGTCATGTCCATTGAGGAGGAAACAGTTTCTAGCAGTTTCTTCAGAGTGAAGCAGGCAGATTATATGAGACTATGTAACCCCTTGAGAATCTTTAAAGGGTTAAGTTTATCATGTGCAGTGGACAGAGTTTGAAGTCCTGTGGTCTTCATAGCAATTGTCATGTCCGCCTCTGTTGACGTGATATCCATGCACAAGTATAAGAAAAATGGCTGATCATTTGATAGATACCCAAAAGTAGTTGTTAGTGATCTATGCAAAGAGACCAAAATCAAAATACAGATCAGCACTACAGTACCTTTATCCTATGGTCTCCTGATATTAAAGGGATAGTAATACTTCATTTTAACTTTATTTTATTTTGTAGGCATTAAAAAAACATGAAGAACGATATAAGTCTTATCTCTCAAACCTTTATGGTTTGAGAGATATTCACAAGCAAAGTTTCCCCTCCCGCCTCTTTTACCTAGTGTAAGTCATCTCTTCTCAGATGTGGAATGCAGCCCATAGACCAGACAGATAACAGCAGGGGACAATCTTCTTCCTATGAGAACAATGAAATCCCTGCCCCCCTTGACAAGTTTTTCAGGTTTTTCCCTTATCCTAATTGAAGATTGTCCCTCTCTGCAGTCTACCTGGGCACCTCCCTTCTGATCTGGCTGAGCAGTGTTACATCAGTAAAAGGGACGGGAGGGGGAAACTTTATCATTCAATTACTCTTGAACTACAACTCTGACAGAACTGATATAACACTCTCTAAGGTCCAAATACTATGATGATTAATTAGAGCTGCTTTAATTATGAAACATTACTATCCCTTTAAGATCAAGAGAAATGTACAAGAACAATAGCTTAAATTCAGCATTTCTGTTATTAGATGTCAACTTTCATCATGGATAACGTGCAATAAGGGTCATGACCTCCATATGCTCAGACCTCCTCCCTACCTGCAGCATCCAGTGTAAAGGACTTTAATCTAAGAAACACCACGGAGCTGAAAGAAAAAAAAAACACAAGATGAAGACCTTAAAGTGAAAAAAGAATAGACAATAAGATAAAATAGAATAGAAAAGAACAAAAATGATAACTAACAAAATCAAAGAGAAAAAATAAATAAATAAATAAAGAGAAAAATACTAACAGAGAAAAAAATAAAGTTAATTTGACAGAAATTGTCATTTGTTTTCAGAAATATTTCATTCTCGTGCCCACATGATGGATGATCCGGGCTCGTTCATTCTAATTTTAAAAGGTTGACCTGTTTTTCTAACATATAATTGTTTACAAGGACACATTATGAAATACACTACAAAATTATTCTCACATGTGAGGTGATTATTAATCCTATATCTTCTATTATCTCCAGGATTGAGTAATTTCATCAGATACAGGCAAGTACTTCCCCTATTACATCCAAAAACTCTGTTCCTGTTCATCAGCCAATGAGAGTATTTACACTTGTCCACATGACTGGATTTGACCAAAATATTTCTGACAGTAGTATCCTAGTGTAACCAAAGTGAGGCTACCCATCTAATAAATGCCCAGTCTCGTTGTCCATGAACAAACAGTATTGATGAAAGGTTTATATAAAGATCTTGGAGAAAGAAGTAAATTTACTAAGAATGTAAAATTAATTCTTATTGTCAGTCCTGGAGAGGACTGTTCTCTCTAATAGCTGCCAGAAAGCCTTTCTAGCACGGATGGGATCTGGGACTCAGGAGAGAAGGGTCTTGAAAGAGACAAGTAAGATTTTGTAAGATAATCGGAGTTTGATAGGCAGCCATTGGAGTGATTTGAGGAGGAGCGGGGCAGGGAGAAACCAAGGTGACAGAAGAGTAATTAGTGCTGCAGCATTCTGTATTGATTGAAGTGGATGGAGATGGGAAGCAGGAATGCCAGACAGAAGAATGTTGCAGTAGTCCATGTGGGAGAGGATGATTACGTGTATAAGAATTTTAGCTGTGGAGAAGCAAAGGAAGGGACGGATTTTAGCAATGGTACTCAAAAGAAAGCGACAGGATTTAACAATGGCATTGATATGGGGGATAATGAAAGAGACTTGTCAATTATCACCCCTAGACACTGTGCTTCTGATACTGGATTTATGGTAATGCCATTTACAGTCACCTGGAAGTGTGCTACAGGGCCAGGCCTAGGTGGGATGAGGAGTAGCTCTGTTTTAGACATTGAGTTTGAGGTGCCTATGAGCCATCCAATCTGAGATACCCAAGAGGCAATCTGTGACTTTAACCTGAATATGAGAAGTCACTCGAGGTGCAGATAAGTAAATCTGGGTGTCATCTACATAGAGGTGATATTTGAGACCAAATGATAAGATCACCAAGTGTTATTGAGTAAAGAGAAAACAGAAGCTGTCCTCGAACATAACCTTGAGTTGGACGGGAGAGGATGAAGAGGTGGCAGAGGAGACACTGAAGGAGTGAAGAATGCGGAGGAGAAAAGCATGATCAACAGTGTCAAAAGCTGCTGAGAGATCAAGTAGGATAAGTATTGAATAGTGACCTTGAGATTTGGCAATGTGAAGATCATTGACCACTCTTGTAAGAGCAATTTCAGTGGAGTGAGCAGTGCGAAATCCAGATTGTAAAGGGTCCAGCAGGTCGTATGTGTTAAGGAAGTCAAGCAGGTGTGAGTAGGCTAGGCTTTCCAAGTGTTTAGAGGCAATAGGCAGAAGAGAAATGGGTCAGTAGCTAGAGGGTGTGTTACTGTCAGAAGAGTTGTTCTTGAGGACGGGTGTTACTAAGGCATGTTTAAAGTCATCAGGAAAAAAGCAGTGGCAAAGGACGAGTTAAAGATTTGTAATAGGGTAGGGATTAGTGTGGGGGAGAGGGGCTGGATGAGGTGAAAGGTGAGTGGATCAAGTGCTCATGTAGTGGACGGAGCGGGGGATAGCAGGTTAATCAGTTCCTCCTCCGTGACTAGTGAGAAAGAGTCCAGAGTGCCAGGAGGGGAACGAGGGAGGCTAGGAGGAGATATACAAGGTGGTATATTATCCCGGATGGAGTCCACTTTGGCTTTGAAGTAGTCAGCAAAGTCTTGTGGCTGTATGGAGTTTGTCAGTGAAGCAGATGGAGGGCGGAGGAGGGAGTCAAAGGAAGAGAAAAGGCGTCGGGGGTTGGATTTATGAGTGTTGATTCGTTGTGAAAAGTAGTTTTTTGGTGAGGGACAGAGAAGTTAAAGCAGGAAAGGAGGAACCTATAGTGGAGAAAGTCTGCCGGAGAACCAGACTTTCTCCACATTCGTTCAGCTGAACGGGTACAGGAGCGGAGGAAGCTGGTGTCTTTATTAAGCCATGGCCGCGGGTTAGTTCTGCGAGCAGATCGGAGAGACAGAGGTGCATGCAGGTTCAAAGAGGAGGATAGGACTGAGTTGTATGTTTTGACAAGGCTTGTGTGTTAGGATTAATGGGACTAGACAAAAGTCCAGTAGCCAGGGAGGACTGGAGAGCAGTGAGATTAAGGGATTTGAGGTTACGTGTGAAGCAGGGAGAGGAAGCAGGGATTGCGGAAGGTGTATAAGTAGTGCTGAATGTTAGAAGATGGTGATCGATAATGGAAGAAGAGAGATATTAAAACTGGAGAGAGCACAGCCTCTAGTAAACACAAGGTCTAGGAAGTGGCCATACTTGTGAGTACTAGCATTCGTCCACTGGTTTAGTCCAAATGCAGATGCTAAAGAGAGAAAACGGGATGCCCAGGAGACAGTTAAGGACTACAGAGCTTTTTTTGTCGAGAAATGGATTCAGGGATTCCTGAGCGGGGTGCAGCCGTGCGGGGAAACCCCTGGATTCCATGACATGCCAGGATCATTATGGGTCCTTAATGGTCCTGGCACGTAATTGGTAGGGTTGCAACCCGGCCGGTATTTTACCAGCACAGCCGGTAATTGGCACCTTTGAGCCGGTGCCGGTATTACTACTATACCTGCAATTGAAAAGCCGGTATTGTGAGTGACGAGTCCAGACACTCTGTTCCCCTTAGCCGTATCTGCCAGCTGCTCAGGTGTGAACTGAAACTCTAGCTCAATTAACCAACAGCTCTGTGATTCCCCAGTAGATGCAAGCTGTCTAACACTTAGGGGTACGGATTATTATTAGAATCCTACTGCTAATGTAACCAAGATAGCTAATAAACAGATACACACTGGCTTCTGCAAAATCAATTAGACACAATTGCCAGAATTTTTCCAAACAGAAAGTTTTCTCACTTTATTTGAAAGATAGGAAGTCATAAAGTTTGTTACTTTACTATTATATTTTCTGTTTATTAATTTGCAGGGATTCTTTACAGTAAGGGCGGTAAGGCTATGGAATTCTTTGCCTTGGGATGTTGTGCTTGCAGATAATGCAACTGAATTCAAAAAAGCAATGGATGCCTATCTAGCACAGAACAATATTGACAATTATGACAGATGGCTTCAATGCAGATAGGATGTTGATCCGGGGAACGATTTGACTACCAATTGGGAGTCAGGAAGGAATAATCCCCCCCCACACACACACACACTTGGGACTAGATTGGAAATGGCTTCAGAGGGCTTTTTTTGCCTTCATCCGGATCAACAGGGGTGTTTTTGGCATGGACTGGACTTGGTGAATGCATGTCTTTTTTCAGCCTTATCTACTATGTTACTATGACCTTTTCAGGTCTTCAATATTTTAAATATAACCAATAAAGGTTAAGTTTTACTATGACATACATAATGCCCATTTTTCCATTGCATGTAATGACAGACACCATACCTAGAACTACTAAGGAGTGCATTAAATGGTGAACTTACAATCTCTTCCCATCAGAGTAGGTGAAGAAGCCGTTCTATCTCTTTTTTCATATATTTCCCCATACACCACTGCACCCTGCTCAGTGCACATCTTTTTATTTAAAGGGATAGTAATACTTAAAGTGTAAAAAAAAATATGTTGTAGGGTTTATCCCCCTGAGTAAAACAAGAGTACTCCCACTGCTGAAAGGTGTTTCATTCAAAAGTTATTAATTTTCAAAGTTGATTTTTTTAGGTGCAATATCACAGTGGCCTGAAATTGTACAGTGGTGCTGTTGCTACACGATCCTATGGACAGCTTTGGTCCCGGGACCATAAATTTCCATAGGATGGTGTAGCAACAGCGCCACTGTACAATTTCAGGCCACTGTGATATTGCACCTAAAAATTTCATCTTTGAAAATTAATAACTTTTGAATGAAACACCTTTCAGCAGTGGGAGTACTCTTGTTTTACTCAGGGGGATAAACCCTGCAACATATTTTTTTTTTTACATTTTAAGTATTACTATCCCTTTAAAAGCGCGTCTATAGTGGTACATTGGGTAGTGCGGTTCCCTCATTCCCCTTAATTATATTACTATATATGCCCTAAATAGGCGTACTCAGCTCACCCTGCCTTCTCAAGTACACCATTCAGTTCAGTACATCTAGTTAATGACCAAGATGTAACTTTTATTGGTGTAAGTAAAATAATCTAAATATTCTCAAGCCAATGGGCATGTTTATATTATTTTACTTACACCTAGTGATGATCGAGCACCCCAATGCTCGGGTGTTCGGGTGCTCTGGCCGAGCACCCCCGGAGGCTCGAGTGCTCGGCCGAGCACCCGAGCCCCATTGAAGTCAATGGGAGGACTCGAGCATTACACCAGGCACCCCCTGCTCTGATGAGGGGAGGGTGCCTGGTCCATAGGAAAAGGTCAGAAAATGATGGAAACACCACAGAAATGGTTCAGGGACAGCATAGGGAGGATGTCTGGATGCATCTTGGACTCCAACGTCGCTGCTGGGAATGATGTTTCGCCCGTAGTACGCCATTTTTACAGACTGACCATAAAACACACAAAAAGGAAGATAAAAACGACTTTAGGCGAAAAATTGTTACCAAACAGTATTTGCTGTATATTTACTTGTATATCATCTGCAAATTCTGCAAAAAAATTCATCGATTTTTCGGAACTGGGGCCATGATTAAGAGGGAAACGTGCGCAGAGGCAAATTCTGCAAAAAATTTCCTCGATTTTTCGGAACTGGGGCCATGATTAAGAGGGAAACGTGCGCAGAGGCAAATTCTGCAAAAAATTTCCTCGATTTTTCTGAACTGAGGCCATGATTAAGAGGGAAACGTGCGCAGAGGCAAATTCTGCAAAAAATTTCCTCGATTTTTCTGAACTGGGGCCATGATTAAGAGGGAAACGTGCGCTGAGCCGACCATCTAAAACATTATGGGTGAGGGTCTGCTGCGGAGCTGACCATCCTAAACATTATATGCGAAGGCCCGCTAGTGAGCTGACGCTATAAAACATTATCTGAGAGGGCCCGCTAGAGAGCTGACCCAATAAAACATTATATAAGAAGGCCCGCTGGTGAGCTGACCTATACAAAAAGTTGTCAAACAGGGCCCGCTGGTGAGCTGGCCATATATAAAAATTATATCACAGGGCCCGCTGGTGAGCTGGCCCTATATAAAAATTATATCACAGGGTATATGGAAGAGAGTCAACCATATACCCGTTTTTTGGGTGGAAGGGGTGAATGGGAATACAGAGTATTCCCATCATTGTAAATAACATATATAAAGTCACTTTATGTTCACCCGGGGCTTTCCTCCAGTGGAGTGGAGAAGTCAGGGGAAATCCAGGCCTTGTTCATTTTTATAAGTGTCAACCTATCAGCATTTTCGGTGGAAAGGCGGATACGCTTATCTGTTATGATGCCACCAGCAGCACTAAATACCCACTCAGACAGAACGCTGGCGGCAGGGCAGGCCAGCACCTCCAAGGCGTAGAGTGCCAGTTCATACCACGTGTCCAGCTTGGACACGCAGTAGTTGTAAGGCACAGAGGGATCATTGAGGACGCTGACACGGTCTGCTATGTACTCCTTCACCATCTTCCAAAACTTTTCCCTCCTTGTGACACTAGGCTGCGCATCAGGGTGAGGGTGCTGGCGGGGTGTCATGAAGGTGTCCCACGCCTTGGAGAGTGTTGCCCTGCCTTTGTCGGAACTGCTGTGTGCTCCCCTTTTCTCCCCTTCTCGGTTGGCCAAGGTAGCACGTACTCTGCCGCCAGCGTTGTCAGATGGAAAATTTTGGAGCAATTTTTCGACAAGAACCTTCTGGTATTGCACCATTTTGCTTGTCCTCTCCACCGGAGGAATGAGAGATGAGAAATTCTCTTTGTAGCGGGGGTCCAGAAGGGTGAACACCCAGTAATCCGTGTTGTCTAAAATGCGTATAACGCGTGGGTCACGGGAAAGGCAGCCTAACATAAAGTCAGCCATGTGTGCCAGAGTACCAACAGGCAAGATTTCGCTGTCCTCACCAGGAGGATGACTCTCAACCTCCTCATCCTCTTCCTCCTCTTCTGCCCACCCACGCTGAAGAGATGGAACTAAAGTTCCATGGCTACCCTCTGTAGCGGAGGCAACCGTGTCTTCCTCCTCCTCCTCCTCCGCCTCCTCCAATTGTCGCTGAGAAGATGAAGTGAGGGTGCTCTGGCTATCACCTTGTGTAAGCTCTTCCTCCCGCATTTCCACCTCTTCCACATGCAAAGCGTCGGTTTTAATTGTGAGTAGCGAGCGTTTCAGTAGACACAGAAGTGGGATGGTTACACTGATAATAGCGTTATCGCCGCTCACCATCTGTGTCGATTCCTCAAAATTGCGTAAAACCTCACAGAGGTCTGACATCCATTCCCACTCCTCACTTCTGATTAGAGGAAGTTGAACGGAGAGGCGACGACCGTGTAACAGCTGGTACTCCACTACTGCCCTCTGCTGCTCACAAAGCCGGGCCAACATGTGGAAGGTGGAGTTCCAGCGCGTGCTCACGTCACACAGCAGCCGGTGAGCTGGCAATTGTAAGCGCTGCTGCAGCTTCAACAGGCCGGCTGAAGCTGTTGATGACTTACGGAAATGTGCACACACGCGGCGCACCTTGGTCAAGAGATCATGCAAATTGGGGTAGGTTTTTAGAAATCGCTGAACCACTAAATTAAATACATGCGCTAGGCATGGTACGTGTGTGAGCTTGCCGAGCTCCAAAGCCGCCACCAAGTTACGCCCATTATCACACACAACCATGCCTGGTTGCAGGTTGAGTGGCGAGAGCCACTGCTCGGTCTGGTGACTAATCCCCTGCAACAGCTCTGAGGCCGTGTGCTGTTTGTCCCCAAGGCAGATCAGCTTCAAGCACGGCCTGTTGACGCTACCCACTGCAGTGCTACACTGCTTCCAGCTACCGGCTGATGGGTGAGTGGCGCTGCGCGCAGAGAATTCGGAGGTAGAAACGGAGGAGGAGGAGCCAATAACGTAGGTGCTGGCGGAAACCCTGATGGAGGTAGGGCCCGCAATCCTCGGCGTGGGTAGCACCTGTGCCATCCCAGGGTCCGAGTCGCTCCCAGCCTCCACGACATTCACCCAGTGTGCCGTCAGGGAAATGTAGCGTCCCTGGCCACAAGCACTTGTCCATGTGTCAGTCGTTAACTGGACCTTCCCAGTAACTGCGTTGGTCAGGGCACGGGTGATGTTACGGGACACATGGTGGTGTAAGGCGGGGACGGCACACCGGGAAAAGTAGTGGCGGCTGGGGACTGCGTACCGAGGGACAGCTGCTGCCATCAGGCTGCGGAAGGACCCAGTCTCCACAAGCCTAAATGGCAGCATTTCGATGGCCAGTAATTTGGAAAGGTGTGAGGTTAGTGCTATGGCCTGTGGGTGGGTGGCTGGGTATTTTCGCTTGCGCTCAAATGCCTGGGGTAACGACATTTGGATGCTGCGCTGGGACAGGGAAGTGGATGTGGTCGCTGATGGTGCTTCAGATGGTACAGGTGCAGGGCGGGAGGTATGCGGGCCTGCGCCTTCGACAGGCGATTGGCCGGCACCGAAAACAGGGGAAGAGGAGGCAGTGGTGTGGCCTGCAGACACAGATTGGCGATCCGGGCGTTCCTCCCACTTATTACGGTGCTTGGATGCCATGTGTCGGATCATGCTGGTGGTGGTGAGGTTTCTAGTGTTCATGCCTCGGCTCATTCTGGTGTGGCACAGGTTGCAAACTACAATTTTTTTGTCGTCCGCACTTTCCTTAAAAAAACGCCATACCGCGGAACACCTAGCCCTTGGCAAGGAGATTTACGCAAGGGGGTGCTCCGTGGAACATTTGCGGGCCGGTTTGGTGCGGTCCGCCTTCTTTCTTTAGCCACACCACTGCCTCTTCCAGCCTGTTGCGGTGCTGCAGATGGCTCACCCTCAGGACTGCTGTCATCGCTCGGCTCTCCACCTTCCCAGGTGGGGTCAGTCACCTCATCGTCCACCAAGTCCTCCTCCACTTCCTCACTCTGATCATCCTCCTCATTTCTTGATCCCACCACATACTCAGTCATTGACAACTGTGTATCATCCTCCTCATCAAGGTCTTGAGACAGTAATAGTGGTTGATTTGATGGCAACTGTGTCTCATCATCATCATCCACTTCCTTTGACCTTAAATGCCGTTCCCCTCTGTCATCTTCTTGTGATTGGGTACCCTCTAGAGGTTGTGAATCAGGGCACAAGATGTCATGTTCCTCTGCAAGCGTACTTGGAGAGAGGTTCAAATGAAGGATTGGTGATTAGACGAGCTCCTCACTATATTCCAGTGTGGGATCACTTCTTTGGCCAGACCCTCTATGGTGGGAGGAAGGATGATCAGGGTGAGGATTATGTTGACTAGACTCTTGGCAACTGAGAGTGGACTTGGTGGAAGACAGGGTGGT
This sequence comes from Rhinophrynus dorsalis, assembly GCA_037306005.1. Lineage (NCBI taxonomy): Eukaryota > Metazoa > Chordata > Amphibia > Anura > Rhinophrynidae > Rhinophrynus > Rhinophrynus dorsalis. The sequence goes on along the minus strand of CM074719.1, from coordinate 625,983,225 downwards.
GCTTAACCGACTGGAAGCAGTATCAGCTGAAATCCAACCGACCACCTGTTCGCAGTGGTCTGACCTCGAGAGTGATGTCCTGCGACGCCCTGTAAACTGAGACATGAAGCTAGGTATGGTGGATGTCTTTCTTTCTTGTGCTCTGGCACCAGGCACAGTTTCTACGCGTCCTGACCCGCGCCCTGAACTATCAGGATCACGTCCACTTCCCCGTCCCTTTTTACCCGCCTTCTTCATATTACACGGAATATGTGCTGCTAATCTGCAACTTTGCACACTAAACAGAATGTGCTGCTTATCTGCGGCTAGGCCCAGTGAACGGAATATGTGACTTTTATTTTTTACACTTTGCACACTAAACAGAATGTGCTGCTAATCTGCAACTTTGCACACTAAACAGAATGTGCTGCTAATCTGCGGCTAGGCACAGTGAACGGAATATGTGACTTTTATTTTTTACACTTTGCACACTAAACAGAATGTGCTGCTAATCTGCAACTTTGCACACTAAACAGAATGTGCTGCTTATCTGCGGCTAGGCACAGTGAACGGAATATGTGACTTTTATTTTTTACACTTTGCACACTAAACAGAATGTGCTGCTAATCTGCAACTTTGGACACTAAACAGAATGTGCTGCTTATCTGCGGCTAGGCACAGTGAACGGAATATGTGACTTTTATTTCTTACACTTTGCACACTAAACAGAATGTGCTGCTTATCTGCGGCTAGGCACAGTGAACGGAATATGTGACTTTTATTTTTTAAACTTTGCACACTAAACAGAATGTGCTGCTAATCTGCAACTTTGCACACTAAACAGAATGTGCTGCTTATCTGCGGCTAGGCACAGTGAACGGAATATGTGACTTTTATTTTTTACACTTTGCACACTAAACAGAATGTGCTGCTAATCTGCAACTTTGCACACTAAATAGAATGTGCTGCTAATCTGCGGCTAGGCACAGTGAACGGAATATGTGACTTTTATTTTTTACACTTTGCACACTAAACAGAATGTGCTGCTTATCTGCGGCTAGGCACAGTGAACGGAATATGTGACTTTTATTTTTTACACTTTGCACACTAAACAGAATGTGCTGCTAATCTGCAACTTTGCACACTAAACAGAATGTGCTGCTAATCTGCGGCTAGGCACAGTGAACGGAATATGTGACTTTTATTTTTTACACTTTGCACACTAAACAGAATGTGCTGCTTATCTGCGGCTAGGCACAGTGAACGGAATATGTGACTTTTATTTTTTACACTTTGCACACTAAACAGAATGTGCTGCTAATCTGCAACTTTGCACACTAAACAGAATGTGCTGCTAATCTGCGGCTAGGCACAGTGAACGGAATATGTGACTTTTATTTTTTACACTTTGCACACTAAACAGAATGTGCTGCTAATCTGCAACTTTGCACACTAAACAGAATGTGTTGCTTATCTGCGGCTAGGCACAGTGAACGGAATATGTGACTTTTATTTTTTACACTTTGCACACTAAACAGAATGTGCTGCTAATCTGCAACTTTGCACACTAAACAGAATGTGCTGCTAATCTGTGGCTAGGCACAGTGAACGGAATATGTGACTTTTATTTTTTACACTTTGCACACTAAACAGAATGTGCTGCTAATCTGCAACTTTGCACACTAAAAAGAATGTGCTGCTAATCTGCAACTTTGCACACTAAACAGAATGTGCTGCTAATCTGAAACTTTGCACACTAAACAGAATGTGCTGCTAATCTGCGGCTAGGCACAGTGAACGGAATATGTGACGTTTTTTTTTTAAACTCTGCCCCCCAAAACAAAATATAACTGCTGCCCCCACACACAGTAGTCCTAAAAAGGACTTTTGGGTCTTTTTTTTGTTCAAACACACTTTTCTTCTGCCTACACTGACTTTCCCTTCCTATCCTCATCTCTCCCTGGCTAAGACTGAGCCGAACTCGCTGGTCAGGTGCTATACAGCACCCGATCACGGGTTCTGGCCAGCCAATCAGTGTAATGCCAGCAGCCAACATGGCTGCTGGCATTACACTGATGTCAGAGCCTCCCCGCACGTTTATTGGCTGCGCAGCAGCTGCGAAACGTGCGGGGAGGAGACCCGAACATGGCGGGCGAGCACATGCGGTACTCGTACGAGTACCGCCATGTGCCGAGCAGAGCGATGCTCGAGCCGAACCGAGCTTCGGCCGAGCATGCTCGCTCATCACTACTAACACCAATAAAAGTTTCGTCTTAAGGGTTAATAATGGCCAATAACCAGATGTACTGAACTGATCTCCTTGTGAGAAGGGTGAGCTGAGTAAGCCTATTTAGGGCAATAATAAGGCAAATATACTGTCTGTATATATACAAACAAACGATACACATGAACAAAGTTAACCCTATATATATCTGTTCATCTTAATATATGGGCAAAGTTCTCCAAGTTGTGATGGACACCCTTTGGTTGTGGTTATAGTTCCCCTTGTTGCTCATACAGCAGTATGGGAACAGTACTTTCAGGATATCTACTGCTTTATGAGAACTGATCTCCTGGTACCTGTAATGAGGACCCTGAAGCTCAATTTTGTAGGGTCTTGCAACGTTGAGTGGTTCCGCCCCTTTTGTGGCTCCTCCCTCCCCGACCCACAACTATGGCTGGTATTTTTTTGAGGAAAAGGTGGCAACCCTTGTCATGGGTACTTATGGGGTTAAAGGGATAGTAACGTTTCATAATAAAAGCAGCTCAAATTAATCATCATAGTATTTGGTCTTTGGAGAGTGTTATTTCAGTTCTGTCAGAGTTGTAGTTCAAGAGTAATTCAATGACAAAGTATCCCCCTCCCGCCTCTTTTACTGATGTAACACTGCTCAGCCAGAGCAGAAGGGAGCTGCCCAGGTAGACTACAGAGAGGGACAATCTTCAATTAAGATAAGGGAAAAACCTGAAAAACTTGTCAATGGGGGCAGGGCTTTCATTGTTCTCACAGTAAGAATATTGACCCTTGATGTGAGCTGTCTGCTGTATGGACTGGATTCCACATCTGAGGGGAGGTGTCTTACACTAGGTAAAAGGGGAGGGAGGGGGATACTTTATCATTCAATTCCTCTTGAACTACAACTCTCATGAAATAACACTCTCTATTGTCAGATATTATAAAGATTAATTGGAGCTGCTGTTTTTGTGAAACATTACTATCACTTTAACATACGGACCGGCATGACAGTCCTGGCATGTCACAAGACACTAAGGGGTCGAATCAGAACTATCACTTTAAAACAATGTACGCAATTTTAAAACATCTTGACAAAACAAAGCCCAAAGTTATCATAGTGCTGTTTAGCAAAGGAGAATGGAGACGCCTGTCATCATTGTTAGGGAACCCTCCTGTCTCCTTGCCACTGCAGACAACCCCGCTATACGTAACACCTTGATTGCCAAAGAGGTGTACTCTTTGCACACTTAACTGAACAAGCATTTAACCATTTGACTCCGATGTTTGACTGCCAGAGAGGGCAGGACCGGATTTCCCAACAGGCCCAGAGCACTACATTTTGAAGGGAGGTGCCTAAGCTGTGCTGGCCACACCCACATTCTGAATTGTGGGTGTGGCCAGAACAATCTCAATGTCCCTGCAGCACTTTTATACTCTAGGCAAGATACTTTAGGAGCCCTTAGCTCTGCCCAAGGCCACATCCCCACTCCTCACGTGACCCCTACCCAGTCCCATCCACTGTTCTCTCTCCAGCAACCAAGGGGTTAAAGCTTTTTTTTGTTCTTGCTTGTAATCCACGAAAGGTACTTTCTGCTACAGGAAAGGGTGGATGGGACTCGGGTGGGGTTATGTGAGGAGTGGGGGTGTGGCAATGGGCGGAGCTAAGGGCTCCTAAAGTATCTTGCCTAGAGGTGCCTGGGATGTAAATCCGGCCTTGACAGGGGAGTCTGCACCTAGCATAGGGTGACCACGGGTCCCAGAATGTCCGGGACTGTCCCTTATTTCAGGGCTATGTCCCACGTCCCGGGTCATCTCCCATCGGGACAATGAAGTGTCCCGGAATGAAGCCAAGCCACCCACACAGCAGCACAAACAGTCACTCTCTCAGTGGCGTCACCGGGGGGGGGCAGTGCCCCCCCAATTTTCTTCACCTCCCAGTGTTTGTTGTGTTTTGTTTTTGTTTTGTTTTTATATATGCCGCCTGGATGTCAGACTGCGAGCAGTGTGTCACATCATGGACGCCGCGAGGGAGCGCTTGGTAGAATAAATCAGCGCTCCCTCGCGGCGTCCATGATGTGACACACCGTTTGCAGGCTGACATCCAGGGCGGCAATCCAGCTGATCTCCTGGAGGCAAGCGCTCTAGTAATACAGAGCGCTGGGAGATGACATCATCTCCCAGCGCTCTGCATTACTGAGCACTGCACGCGGGAGCTTCAGCTCTGTGCCGGAGGAGGCACAGAGCACTTTGCACGCCGCTAGATCACCAGGGACTCAAGGTAGGGCATTAAGGGGCAATGTGGAGATGAAGAGGAGTAGGGTGACCACATGTCCCGGAATGGCAGAACGGAAATGTGGTCACCCTAACCTAGCACATAAAGGATTTAACCCCTGACATTTATGACTTGTAATCATAAAACATAACTAGGGCACCAAGGTCACATATATAAAATTATTTTGTTGATTTTCTTGTATTAACCCTTACACTACTCCCATACTGAAAGATGATTGTTATTTTACTGCACATGGTTGCTGTAGCCTGTTTGACAGCTGGCGCATCGACTGTTCTTTCTGAGGAGTCCACAGCAGTTCACTAGTCTTTCCTGCTCACACACAGCAGTTAGTTTAACCAATGCATCTTTAATACCTTAAAGGAGCAGTAAACTTTTTTTATGAAAAAATATATATTGTAGGGATTTTCCTGTTGAGTAAAAAAAGGGTACTCCCACTGCCGAGAGATTTATATTTCCAGAGTTATTACAGTTTAAACCCATGTTTTTTTTACATTAGCAGTGCCCTCTAGTGATCAAATTCTAATTAGATTTCCTGTTAGATTCTAATGGAGAGGAAAGTCAGAAAAGTCAGAGACATACAGTTCTTCATAGAATATGATAGATACTGCTGAGTCACTTCCTGTCAGTTAGAACGATCAGGAAGTAAACACAGTAAATTCACTTCCTGATTATTTACACTGCTGTAATTTTTGAATAAAACATCTGACAGAGATGGGAGTGACCTTGTTTTATTCAGCAGGAAATGCTCTATAAAATATGTATTTTCATAAAAAAAAGTTTACTGCTCCTTTAAAGGGAACAGGAACTGTAGATCATTGACTTTCCTCTCCATTAGAATCTAACAGGAAATCTAATTAGAATTTGGCCACTAGAGGGCACTGCTAATGTAAAAAAACATGGGTTTAAACTGTAATAACTCTGGAAATATAAATCTCTGGGCAGTGGGAGTACCCTTATTTTACTCAATAGGAAAATCCCTACAATATATATTTTTTCATAAAAAAAGTTTACTGCTCCTCTAAAATGAAACTGTCACTTCAAAACGGTTTTGACAATTAAAAAAAATCTTGCACAATCACCTATATGTTGTGTTCGATGTGTTTTATTTATTCACATTTCCTCCTGTTAGAATTTGTTTTGTTTTTGTGCTATGCAGTGTATTGCTGGTACATCCAGCACAAGCAATGTCCCCTAGTTCACCCGATCCGCCCCCCTGTGTGGTCCTCTCCCTCCCATCTCCAACCCAAGTGCAACTTTAATCCTTTGCTTACATTTCACATCACTTTGGTACTCAAAGGGTTAAATTGATTTAGCTATTGATCCAGGTGGAGAGGATTTCCCTGAAACCTCTTCTCCCTATATCTACATACAGCTCTGCCACTGAAATGTTTTATAAGAAGCAGTGACTGTCTGTCACGCTTGCTACATACCTCCCAAGTTTCCCTCTTTAGGAGATATTAGAGGTCTGTAACTCCCAAGTGTCCCTCTTTAGGAGATATTAGGGGTCTGTAACTCCCAAGTGTCCCTCTTTAGGAGATATTAGGGGTCTGTAACTCCCAAGTGTCCCTCTTTAGGAGATATTAGGGGTCCATACCTCCCAAGTGTCCCTCTTTAGGAGATATTAGGGGTCTGTACCTTCCAAGTGTCCCTCTTTAGGAGATATTAGAGGTCTGTACCTTCCAAGTGTCCCTCTTTAGGAGATATTAGGGGTACATACCTCCAAAGTGTCCCTCTTTAGGATATATTAGAGGTCTGTACCTTCCAAGTGTCCCTCTTTAGTAGATATTAGGGGTCCATACCTCCCAAGTATCCCTCTTTAGGAGATATTAGAGGTCTGTACCTTCCAAGTGTCCCTCTTTAGGAGATATTAGGGGTACATATCTCCCAAGTGTTCCTCTTTAGGAAATATTAGGGGTACATACCTCCCAAGTGTCTCTCTTTAGGAGATATTAGAGGTCTGTAACTCCCAAGTGTCCCTCTTTAGGAGATATTAGGGGTACATACCTCCCAAGTGTCCCTCTTTAGGAGATACTAGCAACATGGGACGGCGTTGCCCGTCATGTTATGACCATTGGGCGCATGTGTGTGAAATGCAGACACACTGATAAACACAGACATATGCAGCATACAGGCAGACACATACCATACATCCCAAGTGTCCCTCTTTAGGAGGGACAGTCCCTCTTTGAGGGCCAAATCCCTCTGTCCCTCTTTCCCACCCTGTTGTCCCTCTTTTTAGGAGGTCAGACTGTGTGCAGGGCCGGCTCCACATATAGGCAAGGTAGGCGCCGGCCTAGGGCGCACACGTACTGGGGGCGGGGACATGCAGCGGAGAAGAGCTGCACCCACACACACCACGCCAGGAACCACAACACAGTCAGGTCTATGTTGCTACAGCGCTCCCTCATCTGGTCGGATCTTTAGTAATGCAGAGCGTGCTGGGAGTCATGATCTCCTGCCTCGCTCTGCATTACTGAAGAGAAGACTGCGCGGTAGATACAGGTATGTGATGGGGGGCAAGTTGGAGCTGAGGGGGCAAGTTGGAGCAGATGTGGGGCAAAGTGGAGACGATGGGGGCAAGTTGGAGCTGTTAGGGGAAAGCTGGAGCTGAGGGGGCATAGAGGAGTTGATGAGGGTCAAAGTGGAGCTGATGAGGGTCAAAGTGGAGCTGAGGGGGGGCAAGTTGGAGCTGAGGGGGGGCAAGTGGAGCTGAGGGGGGGCAAAGTGGAGCTGGTGGGGCAAGTTGGAGCTGCTGGGGGCATAGTGGAGCTGATAGTGGAAAGTTGGAGCTGAGAGGGCATAGTGGAGCTGGTGGGGGCAAGTTGGAGCGGATGGGGGGCAAAGTGGAGCTGATGGGGGTAAGTTGGAGAGGATGGGGGGCAAAGTGGAGCTGATGGGGGTAAGTTGGAGCTGAGGGGGCAAAGTGGAGCTGAGGGGGCAAAATGGAGCTGGTGGGGGCACGTTGGAGCTGATGGGGGCAAGTTGGAGTTGATAGGGGCAAAGTGGAACTGGTGGGCCAAAGTGAAGCTGATAAGGGGCAAGTTGGAGTTGGTGGGGGGCATCTCTTACAGGCATCTCCAGAACAGGGGCAGAGTGGCTCAGGGGGCCGAGAGAGGACAATCATGAAAAGAGGTTGTGTATAAGTAGGCAGGGTATAAAGGGGTGGGACACAAGGGGCGGAGCGAAATGGGCGGCAAAATTAGGTTTTGCCTAGGGTGGCAAAAATCCTTGCACCAGCCCTGACTGTGTGGTGTGTATTACTTTGCTCTACAGCAATAAAGCAATAAACTTCAGTATATGTGTTTATACATTAGTCTGTGCAAATTAAATACTTTGGTCTTGAACTAAATCATTTATTCAGTTACATAAATAGCCAGTAATAGGTCATGAAATAACCTAAAAATTCTTACTAATGCCCCGCCCACCAGCCACACCCCCAATAATATCACCTAAAACTAACGTGTCCCTCTTTGGCCCTGTGAAATGTTGGGAGGTATGCACATACACACAGTGAGCGGCAGAGACATGCAAAACACATGTACACACAGACACACTGGAGATGCACACATGGACACACATATGTAACAGAGATGTACACACACAGACACGCAACATATATGAGCAGAAACACATGTGCTCATGAGTTGTGTACCCCTCTGGCACTCAAAGGGTTAAGGTATAGAGAGGCATGTCAGAGTTAAATAGCAGTGGGAAGTGTGTTCATACCTGGGAACACTGACTTGTGAAGTCCCTAGAGGGGACTGATGTGGTGCTGATGTGGAGAGACAAATGGGGCAATCTGGGTTAAAAGTGGGTGGGGCTTAATCGCGAGTAGGGGGCGGGGCTTAACATAAATGTTGAAAAAGTGTTAGTAATAGGCTGGGGAAGGAGGAGAAGTGGGAGGGAAATGCAAGTTTACAGTGTGAGGGGTTTTAACACACTCCATGAGGGGTAAAACTTGATACAGAACCCTGTGGCAGTCAGTGGGTTAAGTGTGAATCTGATGGCTGTCTGTCCTGTGTCTTGCATGGCAAATGGTGACAGTGAAGAAGTAATTCAGCAATGAGGGCCTACCTTAACCCTTTGAGTGCCATTTTGTTCCCCTGGTGATGCAGCACCATTCAGTGGCTTTACTACAGGTCCTGCTGAGGCCACTGGGAGTCAAGGTGAGTGACTGTGTGTCAGCCATCTTTCTTTCTGGCTTTGTGTGTGTGTATGGGTGTTTGGTGCTGTGTGAGTGGGGCATGAGTGTGTAATACCTGTGAACTTTTACTTGTGGAGTCCCTCATGTGGTGCTGATGTGGAGAGAGCAATGGGGCAATCTGGGTTAAAAGGGGGCGGGGCTTAATCGCGAGTAGGGGGCGGGGCTTAATATAAATGTGGAAAAGTGTTAGTAATAGGCTGGGGAAGGAGGAGAAGTGGGAGGGAAATGCAAGTTTACAGTGTGAGGGGTTTGAACACACTCCCTGAGGGGTAAAACTTGATACACAACCCTGTGGCAGTCAGTGGGTTAAGTGTGAATCTGATGGCTGTCTGTCCTGTGTCTTGCATGGCAAATGATGACAGTGAAGAAATAATTGAGCAATGAGGACCTACCTTAACCCTTTGAGTGCAATTTTGTTCCTCTGGTGCTGCAGTACAGGTCCTGCTGAGGCCTCTGGGAGTCAGGGTGAGTGACTGTGTGTGTGTGTCAGCCATATGTATTTCTGGCTTTGTGTGTGTATGTGGTGCTGTGTGTGTGAGTGGGGGCATGTCTGTTTGGTGCTGTGTAAGTGGGGCATGTGTGTGTGTTTGTGTGGTGCTGTGTGAGTGGGGCATGTGTGTGTGGTGGTCTGTGTGTGTGAGTGGGGCATGTGTGAGTGGGGCATGTGTGTTTGTCTGTGGTGTAGGAGCAAGTGGCGGCCATATTGTTTTTTCCTGACTTTGATAGTGGTGGGCGGGCTGCATAGTGGGGGCGGGCCAACTCCCTGCATGACTGAATCACCCAATAGGAGTAGTAACTCCTGCTTTATGCCTCCCCTGGGTGTGTTTTGGCAGGCACAAAGTCTTCTTTTATATATATAGATTAGAGGTCTGTACCTTCCAAGTGTCCCTCTTTAGGAGATATTAGGGGTACATATCTGCCAAGTGTTCCTCTTTAGGAAATATTAGGGGTCCATACCTCCCAAGTGTCCCTCTTTAGGAAATATTAGGGGTCCGTACCTCCCAAGTGTCCCTCTTTAGGAGATATTAGGGATACATACCTCCCAAGTGCCCCTCTTCAGGAGATATTAGGGGTCCGTACCTCCCAAGTGTCCCTCTTTAGGAGATATTAGGGATACATACCTCCCAAGTGCCCCTCTTCAGGAGATATTAGGGGTACATAGCTCCCAAGTGTCCCTCTTTAGGAGATATTAGGAGTTCATACCTCCCAAGTGTCCCTCTTTAGGAGATATTAGGGGTCTGTACCTCCCAAGTGCACCTCTTCAGGAGATATTAGGGGTCCATACCTCCCAAGTGTCCCTCTTTAGGAGATATTGGGGTCCGTACCTCCCAAGTGTCCCTATTTAGGAGATATTAGGGGTCCATACCTCCCAAGTGTCCCTCTTTAGGAGATATTAGGGGTCCATACCTCCCAAGTGTCCCTCTTTAGAAGATATTAGGGGTCTGTACCTCCCAAGTGTCCCTCTTGAGTGGATATTATGGCTCCATACCTCCCATGTGTCCCTCTTTAGGAGATATTAGGTATCCATTCCTCCCAAGGGTCCCTCTTTAGGAGATATTAGGGATCCATACCTCCCATGTGTCCCTCTTTAGGAGATATTAGGTATCCATTCCTCCCAAGGGTCCCTCTTTAGGAGATATTAGGGGTCCATACCTGCCAAATGTCTCTTTTTAGGAGATATTAGGAATACATCCTTCCAAATTTTCCCTCTTTAAGAGATATTAGAGGTCCATACCCCCCAAGTGTCCCTCTTTAGAATATATTAGGAGTCCATACCTCCCAAGTATCTCTCTTTAGTCCCTCTTTGAGACCCAGATTCCTCTGCTCTGTTTTTAAATTAGTGTTTGTAAATGAAATACTTTGGTCTTGTCCTAAATCATTTATACAGTTTCACAAAGAGGTGTCAATACATCATAAAATAACTAAAAATTCTTGTTACTGTCCCACCCACCAGCAACACTCCCTAAAACAGAAGTGTCCCTCTTTGGCCATTTGAAATGTTGGGAGGTATGCTTGCTATGTTACTAATTACATTACTTCAGATAGTAATCGAAACACATCAAAAACAAAAATTTGCGACAATGTATTTTATAGAAGGAAACTGAAATGCTTATCAATAGCGTATTATAAATCCTGCCTCGTGAAAGTGTAATATCCAAGGAAGTTATAATACAGTTTGTCTCTGGACTTTCTTACTCATAAAATCCTTAATGAAGGACAACTAGACGTTTCAGTGCCAGAGAAGTACATTGCGGAGCTTTGCATTGCCCTCTCCCTTTGGCTCTCAAGGGTTACAAATTTGAACGTCTCAAGTTTACTTTTAGAGTCATTCCCCGAGAGTCAGCTTCCTCCACTCAGTAAGACAGGAAGACACACTGTACTGATTAATAGAGACACAGAGGACTCCGATCAGATAATCTAACAGAACTTTATTACCTGCGGCAGAGCCTGGATCCATGTAAGTGTCACCAGAACAGGAAATGCCAGGGTCTGAGGGCATCTACTCCTGTGCCAGGATAGTGGGGGCAGGGGGAGGTATAAAAAGTATTGGCAGAGGCACCAGGATGTGTCCCTGATTAAAGGCGAGGTCTGTTTAGTCTCAAAGAGAGGAAAAGATTTGTTTAACCCTTTAAGGACCAGAGGAGTACTTAAGGGTTAAAGTATTTAACACTTTGAGTGCCAATGGGGTACGCAATGCTTTGAGAACCCCCCTGGTACTCAAAAGGTTTTAAGTCCTTATGCAGAGACGAAAAGGAAAAACTATTTTGGAGCAAGCCAACTCCACCACAGAGTGTGTGTGTATGTGTGTGTATGTGTGTGTGTGTGTATGTGTGTGTGTGTGTGTATGTGTATGTGTGTGTGTGTGTGTGTATGTGTGTGTATATATGTGTGTGTGTATGTGTGTGTATATGTGTGTGTGTGTATGTGTGTGTGTGTGTGTATGTGTGTGTGTATGTGTATGTGTGTGTATGTGTGTGTGTGTGTGTGTGTGTATATGTGTGTGTGTGTATGTGTGTGTGTGTGTATGTGTGTATGTGTATGTGTGTGTATATGTGTGTGTGTGTATGTGTGTGTGTGTCGGCCATATTTCTTTTCTAGTAGAGCAGGAAGTTGAGGGAGGGCAAACCCTGCCCACTTCTGTCTAAAATCCCCCCTCCCCCCCCCCCGATCTCCAGCATTGACAGTAGGGAGCAGATTTCTATATCCCCTCCTTACTGCCACCCCTGGGTGTGTGTGTCTCCTGAGGAGACATACATTATGCAATGAGGCTTTCTCTTTTATGTATATAGATTATACTTTACTTTTCCCACCTCTATATAATGTTTCTTGGCTTACCATTGTGTTGGCTATTATATAAACATTATATATTTCTAGACCTAGTTTTACCACATGACAGGAGGCTTCATATTTTGCATATCTTTCTTTACAGAAAATCTCCACAGCAGCACAGTAACAACCAATCAGAAAAAGGAAAGTCAGACTATATAAAGCCTGGTATCTCTAACCACTTCCTCTTTCTTGCTGCTCCAACAAGCTGCACAGGTCTGGGTGTTTTTTCTATCATTGTTCATTAAAATATAGTAGGGCAATTTTTTGGCTACTGTCAGTCAGGCAATAAAATACTAAAGTGTAAAGATCACAATCACAGCTATTATATGTATAAAACTACAAAACAGCTCTCCTATTCCTATCAACAAAAGAAATATAATAAAATAGGTATATAGCAATATGTTTGTAGTGCCCTCAAATTATATATATTGCATGACATAATATGTCATTAATTTTCTGAATGTAGAAAAATACACCATTAAAGCAAATAAAACATTATGAATAAATGAAAACATTATTTACCGATTGCACATATATTATTATTATTATTATTATGTTTTCATTATTATTCTTTATTTATATAGCAGCAATTTATATCCATACTTAACGTGCAAAGAATGCATATATAGACTATATTGATAAGTGAATATAGATTATATTCAGAAACTAGTGGATCATAATAATAAACATAGAACATTGTAACATAGCAATATAGTTGATGAGGCTGTAAAAAGATATTTGTCCATCCAGTTCAGCCCATGCCATATCTCCTCTGTTCAGCTACAGGAAAGAAAAAACTCTTTAAAGGGATAGTAACACTTCGTTTTATCTTTATTTTATTTTGTAGGCATTAAAAAAACATGAAGAACAATATAAGTCTTATCTCTCAAACCTTTATGGTTTGAGAGATATTCACAAGAAAAGTTTCCCCTCCCGTCCCCTTTTACCTAGTGTAAGTTATCTCTTCTCAGATGTGGAATCCAGTCCATAGACCAGACAGATAACAGAAGGGGACAATCTTCTTCCTATCAGAACAATGAAAGCCCTGCCCCCCTTGACAAGCTTTTCAGCTTTTTCCCTTATCTTAATTGAAGATTGTCCCTCTCTGCAGTCTACCTGGGCACCTCCCTTTTGCTCTGGCTGAACAGTGTTACATCAGTAAAACGAGCAGGAGGGGGATACTTTGTCATTGAATTACTCTTCAACTACAACTCTGACAGTATTGAAATAACACTCTCCAAAGTCCAAATACTATGATGATTAATTTGAGCTGTTTTTATTATGAAACATTACTATCCCTTTAAAGCCATTTCCAGTTAAGCCTCACGTGACCCAATAAATTCCTTCCTTGACTCCAAATGGCCGTTGGATTTTTCCCCACAGAGCAACATCCTATTTAACCTTCCATTATTCAGTACTATATTATTCATAAACATTGATCAGTGGTCCCAGCAGTGGTACATGGTAGCAACCCTCCTCCTCCTCAGTGCTGCTACTTTGAGGACTGAGGTTTTTACTGTCCCTGTCAGGCACAGCAGTTGGTAGACCTGCTACACCTTCCTCCATCATGCCAATAACACTAGTGTGTTACATGTTTCTTTTAATATTTCTGGTGTTGGTGGTGAAACTTTTTATGGGACTTTGACAAACTGCCTCATCAGGAGAAGGATCATCATTATTTCAATGCAATGAGCAAGGTGGGATAAAAGTGGAAAATCGGCACTTATCGTGAAATGTTTTCCTCCTGTTTCTCCTTTGAGGCAAAAAGTTTAATCAATCCCTATTTAAAGGAGCAGTAAACTTTTATTTATGAAAACACATATTTTACAGAGCATTTCCTGCTGAATAAAACAAGGTCACTCCCATCGCTGTCAGATGTTTTATTCAAAATTTATAGCAGTTTAAATAACCGGGAAGTGAATTTACTGTTTACTTCCTCATAGTTCTAACTGACAGGAAGTGAATTTACTGTGTTTACTTCCTCATAGTTCTAACTGACAGGAAGTGAATTTACTGTTTACTTCCTCATAGTTCTAACTGACAGGAAGTGACAGGCAGTTTCTATCACATTCTATGGAGAACTGTATGTCTCTGACTTTTCTGACTTTCCTCTCCATTAGAATCTGACAGGAAATCTAATTAGAATTTGACCACTAGAGGGCACTACTAATGTAAAAAAACATGGGTTTAAACTGTATTAACTCTGGAAATATAAATCTCTCAGCAGTGGGAGTACCCTTATTTTACTCAATAGGAAAATCCCTATGATATATATTTTTTCATAAAAAAAAGTTTACTGCTCCTTTAAAACATCTGTTTTCTACAAAACAATAAGTCAGAATGTCAACTGCCAACATCTTTGCAAATTTGCCATTCCACAGGTGTACTATGGGATTCTTTTTGGTAAATTAGGGTTAGCAGTACATGGCAGAAGAAATGTGTAACTTTATTGCTTTAACAACATGACTTGCGGAGGTGGTTAGGGTTTCAGTGGTGGAATTTGTGGCACTCTATGACTTGTCATCTCCTGCAACAAACTCAGAGTCTCATTCCTCTGCAGACAGGGCCATAGGTATTATTTTACATGAATTAAATATTGGCACATTCTATGACACATCAACATCACTTCTATTATGTGCCCCAGAGCACCGGAAACTTTTAGGAGTGCTTCTGCTTCTTCTAGTTGTGGCACCTCCGACATGTTGATGGTGTGTCTCCCAATCAGACCTGTGTTTTTTCTAGAGGTGGGATCTCAATGAGAAGCTGCCTAGGTGTGAGCCTGATTTCTCCCTGCTCACAAGCTTTTTACACAAACAACAGATAGAAACATGTTTAGCTTTTGGATCATGAGTGAAGTATCTCCATACTGTGGACTTCATAGACTGAGGGTTTATTGAGAGAGCTACTACTACTACTACTACTACTACTACTACTATTACTAGTACTGCTGGGGCTAGATATTGCTGCAATTATACTACTAGGTGTCAAAGGTTCTGCAATTTCAACAGCAACAGAGGCACTTATCATAGCTAGGGTTGTGGTTGTTGTTGATGACCTCTGTTGATGATTACTCAACACCTGTGTGTGTGTGTGGCTGAGTGGGAGTTGGAATTGGAAGTGGTGACAATGCTGATGATGACTGACAGGATGATTGTGTGTTTTCTGGAATGTTTACTTGTTCAGAGTCAGACTTTCCATCTGATTTCTCAAACAGTTTATAAACAGGCACAGTGCTCCTTTTCAATGGTGGAAATTTTAGCGTTTGCCTTTCAGCTAATTTTCTGGGCATATCATCATTTTTCTCACTCTCATCTTCATCTGCATCTGAAGGAGAGGAGGATGCTAGAGGAATGTATCCTAGATCAACATCATCATCAGTAATAATGTCATCCTGAAAGTCGCCTGCCACTTCTTGCCCACTACATTTATATTCCTCTAGGCTTTTTTGAAGTCTCATACAATTTCTTTTTGCTTTTCATCTTACAGGGATTTTCACAACATTCGCTGTCACTGTGAGATGTAGCAGTTGGTTGAATTGCTACACCTTCTTCCATTATGCCCTCAACATTAGAACACAACTCATCATTTTTCAGTGTTCTTACATGGTTTATTAATATTACTGGTGGTGGTGGAACTTTTATGGAACTTTGACAAACCTCAGCCACCTCTGGAGAAGAAGGATCATCATCATTTACTGTACATGCTATAACAACCATGGCTGCAGCCAGTTTTGGACTAACATGTCCCTGCACTGCCCCTAAGCCTTTCACCCTTAGTACATTTGCTGGACATTATTCAACTAGAGTGTGTATTTTATCAGTTAAGTACACAACATAACTGATAGTGTGTGTGTGAAATCTTGCCTTTTACAAAATCTCTTATCTCTTCTACTATCTGTCTGTCTCAATCACAGCTTATGTCAGGATCCCTATTTCTGTCTCTATCTCTGTCACCTATCAGTCAAACTATTTTTAACTTTTTTTTACTTTTTTTATTAACTGTCCCTATCACTGCTGACAAAAAAAAATACTCCCTCTACAACTCCTTCATCCTCTAGACTTCTCTGACACTGAGAGACAGCAGCTAACTGGAAAGAACACA
Organism: Rhinophrynus dorsalis; assembly: GCA_037306005.1. Lineage (NCBI taxonomy): Eukaryota > Metazoa > Chordata > Amphibia > Anura > Rhinophrynidae > Rhinophrynus > Rhinophrynus dorsalis. The sequence continues at coordinate 625,967,082 of CM074719.1, read as the reverse complement.
GTGACTTGTGTCTTTGTAGTCAGTCCCAGAAGCGTTTTGGCCACTTGGGCTAAATATCTTTTGAACCCATCTCACTCCCTCAGACTCACCTGAAACAGATAACATTCAGGTGGAAGGAACATGATTCACAGCTACCTGTGTCTTCTCAGTCACACAAAATGTTGGGGTATTTTGGGTAAATCTCTTTTGCTCCCATCACACATCCAAAGACTCCCAGAGAACAGTCAAATCATGAAGGACCTTGGATCACAGCTGCCTGTCTCAATCATCCATGATTTTGGCATATTTTTGGTAAACCTCCTTTCTCCCTTCATCGTCCCCCACTTCGCGTGACCTCAGACTCCCCACACACAGAGAACAAATTTCCTGCCTACAAGACATCCTAAAATCCAACTTTGCACAAAAATATGGTGTTTTCTCTCTCTTTCTCTCAAACACAGAATGACATGCTGTGGGAACCAGGCACCCCTTTTATACCATCCCTTTGGGAAAATAAATTACTTTTTCCATGTGTCCTACCATTGATTTCAATGCAGTAAGCTATGTGGGAAAATTCTGAAAATCGACACTGTTTGTGAAAAATTTTAGGAGAAAAATGTTCCCCTCCCTAACTGCCAATCAGATCTGAAATCTAAAACATCAGACATGTTTTTCCGATGCAATCAATAGTTGTGGGCAAAAGTCAAATAGCACAAAACCTTTGAATGAATGTAACTATGACAGTATAACAGAGCGGAGATCCTCACAGTTGGCTGAGGTCAGACCACAAAACCGCAACCTGCAGAGAGAGGAGAAAAACACAATAGATAAACTGATCTGAATTAATTACTTCTCATTTGTAATTTCACTCACTAATCGCCAAGACAGGCTGACATCTTAGCATCACATTATTTAAATGAAAAATGACGTGTAACCATTTTTATCTCCTGTAGCTCTCCAACCAGTGTCTCTCCCACTCCTGTTGAACTCACATCATCCCCAGTTGTCTAAATGTCCCATAGAATGTGTTAACATTTATATAAAGAGCATATAATTTATTTATTGTTCCTTATACTTTAAATCCCCAAAAGTTTTACCTCATTAAAAACTCTTTAAATAAAATGTAACAAATTGTCACAGAAATAACTAATTATTTCCAAAAATCAGTAGAGCTCTTACTTCAGCTCCTGCAGGGTACAGTCTGGATGTCTCAGTCCATCACATAGAAGTTTTACTCCTGAGTCCTGCAGGTTATTCCTACTCAGGTCCAGTCTGGTCAGGGATCGGTTTGTAATTATAACAGAGCAAAGATCCTCACAGCTGGCTGAGGTCAAACCACAATACGCCAACCTGCAGAAAAAGGAGAAAAATACAATAGATAAATGGATGCATTTAATTACTTCTCGTTTCCAGTTTCACTCACTAATCACCAAGACATCAAGTTGACATCTTATCATCAGGTTATTTATATACAAAGTTTTAACATAAATATAGCTGTAACCCTCTTCATCCCCTGTGTCGCTCCAACCAGGTGTCTCCAATTCACATCATGGCATCTGAGACATTTATAAACAGCATATGCAAAGAGCTAGTCAGAGACGCTCAACTAGGAAAGAGCCTGCCCTCAAAGTGATGAGGCTCTATAGGATAAGTATCCTACCCTGGATGCAATCTCTTTTAGCTCACTAGTGCCTTTCACAGAGAGGAAATATCCTAAAGCATATCATACTGATCCTACCAAAAGGCAGTCCAGACATGAAATGCCAGGCAATTCCTCTCTGAAAAAGTGAAGCAGCCAACCCCAGACATATGTTTCGGCCTTGTTGGGCCTGGGTAGGATACTTATCCTATAGAGCCTCATCATTTCGAGGGCAGGCTCGTTCCTAGTTGAGCGTCTCTGACTAGCTCTTTTGCATATGCAAATTGCCATTGGGACTAGTCACCTTAAGGGTAACAGGGTAATCCAGAGGTGGACCCCTTGCTCACAGTGCCTAGAGAGATCAGCTGCACCTCACTGATGAGGCTCAACAAGGCCGAAATGTACGTCTGGGGTTGGCTGTTTCTCTTGTTCACAGAGGAATTGCCTGGCACTTCGTGGCTGGACGGCCTTTTGGTAGGATCAGTATGATGTGCTTCAGGATATTTCCTCTCTGTGAAAGGCACTAGTGAACTAAAAGAGATCGCACCCTGGGTAGGATACTTATCCTATAGAGCCTCATCATTTTGAGGGTAGGCTCGTTCCTAGTTGAGTGTCTCTGACTAGCTCTTTTGCATATGCAAATTGCCCTTGGGACTAGTCACCCTAAGGGTAACAGGGTAATCCAGACGTGGACCCCTTGCTCACAGTGCCTAGAGAGATCAGCTGCACCACACTGACGAGGCCCAACAAGGCCGAAACGTACGTCTGGGGTTGGCTGTTTCTCTTGTTCAGAGAGGAATTGCCTGGCACTTCGTGGCTGGACTGCCTTTTGGTAGGATCAGTATGATGTGCTTTAGGATATTTCCTCTCTGTGAAAGGCACTAGTGAGGTAAAAGAGATTGCACCCTGGGTAGGATACTTATCCTATAGAGCCTCATCATTTCGAGGGCAGGCTCGTTCCTAGTTGAGCGTCTCTGACTAGCTATTTGCATATGGAAATTATCCTTGGGACTAGTCACCTTAAAGGTAACAGGGTAATCCAGAGGTGGACCCCTTGCTCACAGTGCCTAGAGAGATCAGCTGCACCTCACTGACGAGGCTCAACAAGGCCGAAACGTACACCTGGGGTTGGCTGCTTCTCTTGTTCACAGAGGAATTGCCTGGCACTTCGTGGCTGGACTGCATTTTGGTAGGATCAGTATGATATGCTTTAGGATATTTCCTCTCTGTGAAAGGCACTAGTGAACTAAAAGAGATTGCACCCTGGGTAGGATACTTATCCTATAGAGCCTCATCATTTCGAGGGTAGACTCGTTCCTAGTTGAGCGTCTCTAACTAGCTCTTTTGCATATGCAAATTGCCCTTGGGACTAGTCACCCTAAGGGTAACAGGGTAATCCAGACGTGGACCCCTTGCTCACAGTGCCTAGAGAGATCAGCTGCACCTCACTGACGAGGCCTAACAAGGCCGAAACGTACGTCTGGGGTTGGCTGCTTCTCTTGTTCAGAGAGGAATTGCCTGGCACTTCGTGGCTGGACTGCCTTTTGGTAGGATCAGTATGATGTGCTTCAGGATATTTCCTCTCTGTGAAAGGCACTAGTGAACTAAAAGAGATTGCACCCTGGGTAGGATACTTCTCCTATAGAGCCTCATCATTTCGAGGGTAGGCTCGTTCCTAGTTGAGCGTCTCTGACTAGCTCTTTTACATTTATAAACAGACAACCAATGTCACCTTAACTATGCTCTGCACTAGAGCACGTAAGGTGACATTGTTTGTCTGTATATAAATGTCTCACTGAGCTCAGGACACACTGAGCTGCTCATGTATTGTGCGCTGCGCTGGTCCTTAAAGGAGCAGAAAACTTTTTTTTTTATGAAAACACATATTTTACAAAGCATTTCCTGCTGAATAAAACAAGGTCACTCCCATCGCTGTCAGATGTTTTATTCAAAATTTATAGCAGTCTAAATAATCATAAAGTGAATTTACTGTGTTTACTTCCTGATAGTACTAACTGACAGGAAGTGACTCAGCAGTTTCTATCACATTCTATGGAGAACTGTATGTCTCTGACTTTTCTGACTTTCCTCTCCATTAGAATCTAACAGGAAATCTAATTAGAATTTGACCACTAGAGGGCACTGCTGATGTAAAAATAACATGGCTTTGAACTGTAATAACTCTGGAAATATAAATCTCTCAGCAGTGGGAGTACCCTTATCTTACTCAATAGGAAAATCCCTACAATATATATTTTTTCATAAGAAAAGTTTACTGCTCCTTTAAAGGTTTAATACAGCTTATTTAGATTATTTCCTCACATTTACTATATATGGGTAAACAAACAAAACAAAAAAAAGATACAGTTTTAAAAAAAAAAGGAGCCAATTTACTACTGTTTCAATTTGACACTTTACACTATTTGCTTTCAGTCACTAAATATTAGTTAGTATAATGAAAAGACAAGCAAGTTAGTAATATTTTTACAAATTGTTTTCTTTTTTTCTGCTCAGATTTAGTAAATGTGGCCCATAGAATGTCTTAACTGCTACATGTAGGATATATAAACAATTATCATTCCATATAGTTTATATCTGATTATTGACAAAAATCAGTAAAGATCTCACCCCAGCTCCTGCAGGGTACAGTCTGGATGTCTCAGTCCTTCACATAGAAGTTTTACTCCTGAGTCCCCCAGGTAAGTATTATTACTCAGCTCCAGTCTGGTCAGAGATCGGTTTGTAATGATAACAGAGCGGAGATCCCCACAGCTGGCTGAGGTCAGAAAACAATTCTGCAACCTGCAGTGAGAAGATAAACACACAATACATAAATTGATCTAATTCATTACTCCTCCTTTCAAATTTTATTTACTAATCACCAAGACATCAAACTGATGACTTAAAGGGATAGTAATGTTTCATAATAAAAGCAGCTCTAATTAATCATCATAGTATTTGCACTTTGGAGAGTGTTATTTCAATTCTGTCAGAGTTGTAGTTCAAGAATAATTGAATGATAAAGTATCCCCCTCCCGCCCCTTCTACTGATGTAACACTGCTCAGCCAGAGCAGAAGGGAGGTGCACAGGTAGATTGCAGAGAGGGACAATTTTCAATTAAGATAAGGGAAAAACCTGAAAAACTTTTCAAGGGGGGAGGCCCTTCATTGTTCTCATAGGAAGAAGATTGCCCCCTGCTGTTATCTGTCGGTCTTACAACCAGATTCCACATCTGAGGGGAGGTGGCTTACACTAGGTAAAAGAGGCGGGAGGGGGAAACTTTGTCATTCAATTACTCTTGAACCACAACTCTGACAGTACTGAAATAACACTCTTTATTGCTCAAATACTATGAAGATTAATTGGAGCTGCTGTTTTTGTGAAACATTACTATCCCATTAACATCAGGTTAGTTCTATGAAAAATATTAACATAAGTATAAATGTAACTCTTTTCATCTCCTATGGCTCTCCAACATGTGTCTCTCCAGCTGCTGTTGGACTTCCACCATCCCCAGTTGTCTAAATGAAGATGAAGGAAGTTGTAGCCCAAGAACAGCAGGAGATGTGCAGACTGATTTAGCAGTCCCGTGTACCTCTTCTTCAAATCTGGATCCCCAGGACGTTAACCTCTTGGATGCTCAATAGGTCTCCAAGGCATTACAAATCATGTTGGAGGGGTTAATAAACACACAGACTGTACACTGGTCTACAATGAGCTGGTCATGTATTGTACACTAGACTTGTGCATGGAGAGAAAATTTGTTTTGTCTGAATTATTTGTGCAAAGGGTGGAAAAGATCTTCATTTGTCATGTAATTTTGTCAGAAATACGCTGAAACTTTATGTTCAGGACAAAACTCGCTCAATACTATTTTCAATCGGACTGATACTTGATTCATTCAAATAAATTACTTAAACCTTGGAATGGAATGCCATTTGGGGTTTTGACTGGGTTCATGTTCAGTGAGTGTGCATAAGGAGCATGTCCATGAGCAAAGATTCCCCCCAAAACACATTCACTGATCAATGACAGTAAGGAAGGAGCAGCATCTTTGCCTCTGTTAGAAGTATAAGATGGGAGTTAGGAGTTGATATAGGAGAGGACAGTTGGCACTGCAGTACTACCACCAACACCAGCATTAGACCAACCTGGACAGACATGTACAGCCACAGCATGGGCTAGAAAAGTCTATAGAAGGAGGAGGTACTGGTGGCTGTGTCTAACAACAGAAATCCCCCCAAAATAACATACACTGATCTCTGAGAGTATGGCAGCAGGCAGCAGATCTTTGACTTTTTATAAGTATGATATAGGAGTTAGAAGGTGATAGAGGAGACTATAGTTGGAATTGAAGTTTGCACTACCTCCACCACCAGCAGCAGCATGAGACCAGTCTGGAAAAATACATACAGCATCAGCATGGTTTATGGGATTGAAAAAATCTATAGCAATAGGAAGTACAGGTTGTTGTATCTAATAGAGAACCCACCTACTGTTACATTAGAGGTCTGGAATTCCAGAAAAAGATAAAGAAATACCCACAATGGTAGTGGAAAAAAACTATAACTACAGTTCATTAAATATACATTACAAAAAGAGAACATAAAAGATACTTAGCTACTGCCGGAGTTTACCTCAGTATGGGAGAGCCCTCCATACGACTCTGCAGCAACAATCTTTTACACACAGGCTTGAGATGAGGTACACACTCTATCTCTCAGACTTGAGACCAGGTACACTCTCCCTGGTCTCCAATGGCTCTAAATTAGAATCGTGTTGATGATGGGGTAAATACAGACTACACCCTTAAAGGTATGCAGGGTATGTCTAACACTACGCATGCTTATTTATTCGGTTAAATAACACTGTATGTTGCGCAACTGGAGATGGCACTACCTGCCTCTCATAAACACTACGTAACTGAGGATGGCACTACTCTCTGTTTAGCTTGCTACATGACTGCAGAACATTAACCCCCGACTAACCGTGAGGAGATCACCAAAAAACCATCCCTTACACCCACATACACAAACAAAAAACAAACACTGTGGAAGGAAGCATTTGTCTTTGTTAGAAGTAGAATATGTGAGTTAGTAGGTGATACAAGAGATAAGAGTTGGCATTAGAGCACCACCACCACCAGCATTAGACCAGTTTTGACAGACAAATAGAGCAGCAGCAAGGTATATGGAATAGAAACGTCTATAGAAATAATACAGGCCACAGTATCTAAAATAAAGCCCCCCTAAAACAACATACTCTGTGATCTCTGAGACTTAAGAAGGAAGCCACAACATATTTGACTTTGTTAGAAGTATAATATCAGTGTTAGGAGGTGATACTGGAGATGAGAGTTGTCATTGTAGTACCACCACCAGCACTATTATTAGACCAATTTGGACAGAGAAATAGCAGCATAGTATATGAGATAGAACAGTCTATAGAAAAAGGAAGTACAGGTGGTTAGGTCTAACAGAAAGCCTCCCCCAATATAACATACAATGATCTCTGAGAATAGGGAAGGAAGTAGCAAAATCTGTGACTATGTTTCAAGTACAGTATGGGCTTCAGGAAGTGATGGAGAAGATGAGCATAAGCATCACAGTACCACCAGCAGTAGGAGCATCTATAACTGTATTACAAGCATTGTATGGGCTTTAGGAGGAGATGGAGGTTATCCTGGGCAGGACATAGCAAGACCACCACCAGCAGCAGCACCAGAACTAGACCAATCCAGATAGACACCATCATGGCCTACAGAAGTCTATTACTGAGGAAGTAATTCCCTCAATATAAACGCTATTTACCACAGACAATTGAGTATAAAATACAATGTAAGTATAAGATACAATACTTCCCATCCAATCAAGGACAGACAAAAGCTTGAGAGTCTCTTAAAGCTATATAGCTGCTACATGTTCTTCGCAGTGCTGCCTCCCAACGTCAATTGCTGGCAATCGACTTCCAATATATGTAGAGACAAAAAAAAGAAGGGAGGAATCAAGTATGGACCACCACCATAAAACCACCTTTGGCGTGTTGAATAGTCTACTCACATGTAGCAGAGGTGAAAACTAGCCTCACAATGTAAACGCATCCACCGGATTACCCCCAGTGCAGGTATCTGTGTCATTCCCTCCTTCCTCCATCAGAACGTCCTTCACGCTGTAGCTGTGCTGTTCACCTCACCCAGAGGTGATGTCCAACCACTGCCACTTCAGTGCCACTGGAATCTTCTTTATGGCTCTATATCTAATGAGTGGACTACTCCAATCCTAAGCCTCAGTCTGTATAAGACTCATAACGTAACATAAGGAGTTTGACACATCTATACTAGAAATAGGAATGAATCATATACTGGAACTAGTGGTTGAATCTTGCAAAAAGTATAAATTTATTATGGAATATACATAAAATATATAATAATATAGCAGCAAATCAACAAAAAATGAAAAGCATACAATGATGATGCCAATAAGCAATAAAAACTCGCTGTAATGTAAAAAATATAATAAAGACACTGACTTCTAGTCCCTTACCCTATGTGTTGCATGGTTAACAACCACTTCCTGAGGGGTTTATCTATAGAGGATAGTAACATAGTAACATAGTAATTTAGGTTGAAAAAAGACTTGCATCCATCTAGTTCCACCCTTTTCCTATTCCTATTTACCATCGTTGATCCAAAAGAAGGCAAAAAAAACCTCAATACAGCAATTTCAAATTCTGCCTTGAATGGGGGCAAAATTCCTTCCAAATTCATTCCAAATGGCAATCAGATTTCTCCTTGGATCAACAAGAACTAATTAAATATTAACCCCAATACTAACGTACATAGCCCTCTATGCTATGCTCTTTTAAATATGTATCCAGGCCCTTTTTAAAGGCATCTAATGTTTTTGATAGCACCACCTCCTCAGGCAGTGAATTCCATACCTTTACTGTCCTTACTGTAAAGAAACCCTTCTGCTGTTGTAGATTAAATCTCCTTTCCTCAAGTCTTGTCCTTTGTACTGTTCTGTTAATGAACAGGTCTTTGGAGAGCCCTTTGTATGGGCCCTGAACATATTTATATAATGTTATCATATCCCCTCTAAGACACTGTTTCTGTAATGTGTACAAGTTTAACTTTTCTAGCCTTTCTTCATAACTAAAACTTTCCCTTCCCCTTACTAGTTGTGTAGCCCTCCTCTGCACTCTCTCTAGTTCCATAATGTCCTTTTTCAGAAAGGGCGCCCAGAATTGAAATGTGGGGTCTTACCATGGACCTGTAAAGAGGCATAATAATATCTTCCTCCCTTCAGTCAATACATCTTTTAATACATGCCAATATCTTATTGGCCTTTGCAGATGCCAGCTGGCACTGCACGCTACTGCTAAATCTATTGTCTACCATTATTCCCAAATCCTTTTCATTAGTAGATTTCCCCAGAGAAACACAATTTAAACTATATGTTGCATTTTTATTATTATACTGAAAATGCATAACCTTGCACTTGTCTATATTGAATCTCATTTGCCATTTGCCTGCCCAGTTACTCAATTTGTAATATTTGTTGTTAGAGGCCCAAGCCCCGAGGAAACATTGATTTGTAGGACATACACTTATTAGAGACATAAGGCCCAATGAAACATTGATTTGTAGGACTTAGGCTTGTTTGGCATAAGCCCTAAGGAAACATTGATTTGTAGGACTTAAGCTTGTTAGAAGCAAACCCCTAAATATTGTTTATTTTTTTGTGGACCTATGTTTTTTTTGTTTGTTGTTTTTTTTAGAAAAGCACAAGCCCTGAGGAAGAAAAAGGCCTATTGGCCTAGTGACAGCAGGTCATGTCATGTTGGCCAGTGGCCACTGGCCATTGTAAATCAAATGCCCTAATATAATTGCAGAATTTTTTACTGCTGTTCTTGCTACTGCTGCTGAGTTGTTTAAGCAGCAGGATGATTAAGCAGCTCAAAGGTAATGGGATCAACAACAGCATTAACATTGGTGATGAAGGTTCCACTTGCCACGACTAGCTACAGTGATGCACCAGAGGCAGTAGCATCACTATATCTACCCCCCCCACCACCACTTCAGGTGTATGTGGAGAAAAGAAGAAGTTGGCCAATAATGCTCATGGGTGTGTTGAGAATAGAAATGTTTTCCTCGAGAGCAGGAACTGTGCCTCTCACATCAGCACCTGCAATGTGCACGGTGTAAGTAAGGGAAGGACTGGGAACAATTGGTACATCAGAACGCAAATGAAACACCTGGCACAACTCTATCCAAACACCGTGACACTTAGGGTACCCAATGTGAAACCCCCCAGAAACCAAGTACTACTGGTTTCACTATGCCTCTTGTCCACACCCCACTAAGGACACATGACAACTTGCTGACAGTTTAATAGTAATGATGAACCCTCCCTGCCACCATCTTAGCATATTCTTCAGGATGGAATCTCCTTAGATGCTGCTTGATGCCCTGCTTGCGATTCTCCTCCACCACACTGGCATGTGTGGTCAGTGCACCACACAGAGTGCAATGGGTGGACACAAACTGCCACATTTTAACATCTACAGAGTGGCTATCACTTGGCAGGGGATGTAATGATGAATGAGGTGGACTGGCATAAGATGTAGATTGTTATCTAGTTGTTTCGCTCATCATCGAACTTCCAGCCTCTGCCTGGGTTTCTCTATTCTTCCTCCTCTTTGATATCTGCCTCACCTCTTGTTGGCTTTCTGGAGAGTAAGGGGGTACAGCAACAGTGGTGCTCGATTTCTGTGGTGGGTGTTTGGCTTTAACATGTTTGACGTAATTGTCATGGTGTCTGTGTTTCATGTGTGTTATCAGGGAAGTTGTGCCAAGGAGTGTTCCCTCCATTTCCCTTCTCACTGACTTGTCACAAATTGTGCATAGTGCCATTGGTGATGACTGTACTGTGTTTGCCCCAAGAGAAAAATAGTCCCATATCCATGACTTCAGGGGATAGGGAACAGGTGGAGAATAATGGCCTCTTTCTTCTTCTCCTCCACATTCCTCTTCACTGTCTGGGGCACATGATGATGTTGCTGCTACTGCCTGAGAATCAGCACTGCAACTAGGACCAGGAGTATTGCTTCTGCTGGCAAGTGGAGCCTGTCCTAGTAATCCCGCATCACTTGTTGACCCCATTCCCACTGTGTTCATGGTGGTCTGTGACACACTAACCTGCTCCTCAGCATCCTGCTGCCCTTTCAACTCAGCAGCAGCAGGAATCAGAGCAGTTGCAAATTCCTCTAATTCCAAGATGTCCTTGCTAGTGGTGGTGGTGGTGATGCCCATCCTTATCCCTGTCTCCCATTACTTCTCAGTTTGGGTTAAAAAGTCAATCAATGTCTCTTCCACGCCAGCTTCTCCACAACTGTCATCAACACCACCACCAGTCCCTCCGTGTTGCTGCTTCTGCTCTATTACAGATATCTCACTGCTAGTTGGAGAAGGTGATGAGAAATGTGACAGAGGGCCCCCTAATGTCACACTTGTCATTTCTTGGTGACCTGAAGAAGGCAGACTGACAGCACTAGCAGCAGGCACAGGCAGCTGATCTGAGCTCCTGGTGGTGGTGGTATTATTGCTGCTACACAACAGTTCTGCCTTCTTCAGGATCATGTCCCATCTGGAGAATGCGAGAGGGGAAGGGGACTCCCAGGGTCAGGGGAATGATGTGGGCTCCCTTGGCCACTAGTCTGGATGCTCTGCATTGCTTTCCCTACCAATCCCCTAAAACTAGGTCCACCAGCTGCTTCACCATGACTGTTACTACTACTAACACCAACCACATCAATTCGTCACAGTCACTAGTATTATGATGATTACTCCCTTCTTCACTCCTAACACTAACAAGCTGCTGGACGTTCTTAGTAGTAGTACTAGTACTGGTCAGTGGTGTCCGTAGATATTTTTCCAGGGGGGGCAAAGCCATAATATGACCCCCAGGCCAGCCCATCTAGCCCCTTTATTTATATGGAGGGGGGTAATTGTGGGGGGGGCAAGTGCCCCCCTTGCCCCCCCCTCCGGACTCCCATGGCACTGGTGGTACTGCTTGGGGATGGCAAGTGTGACTTAGGGTCCCCTGCTGTCACACTTGGCATCATCTTCTCCCCCCGCCTCCTGAGAATTACAAGATACATTGGTAGCAGGTTGAGCACTGGCAGCAGGTTGAGCACTGGCAGCAGGTTCAGCACTGGCAGCAGGTTCAGCACTGGCAGCAGGTTCAGCACTGGAAGCAGGTTCAGTACTGACAGCAGGTTCAGCACTGGCAGCAGGTTCAGCACTGGCAGCAGGTTCAGCACTGGAAGCAGGTTCAGTACTGACAGCAGGTTCAGCACTGGCAGCAGGTTCAGCACTGACAGCAGGTTCAGCACTGGCAGCAGGTTCAGCACTGACAGCAGGTTCAGCACTGGCAGCAGGTTCAGTACTAGCAGTAGGTTCAGCACTGGCAGCAGGTTCAGCACTGACAGCAGGTTCAGCACTGGTAGCAGGTTCAGCACTGGCAGCAGGTTCAGCACTGGCAGTAGGTTCAGCACTGGCAGCAGGTTGAGCACTGGCAGCAGGTTGAGCACTGGCAGCAGGTTGAGCACTGGCAGCAGGTTCAGCACTGGTAGCAGGTTCAGCACTGGCAGTAGGTTCAGTACTAGCAGCAGGTTCAGCACTGGCAGCAGGTTCAGCACTGGCAGCAGGTTGAGCACTGGCAGCAGGTTGAGCACTGGCAGCAGGTTCAGCACTGGAAGCAGGTTCAGTACTGGCAGCAGGTTCAGTACTGGCAGCAGGTTCAGCACTGGAAGCAGGTTCAGCACTGGCAGCAGGTTCAGTACTAGCAGCAGGTTCAGCACTGGCAGCAGGTTCAGCACTGGCAGCAGGTTGAGCACTGGCAGCAGGTTCAGCACTGGAAGCAGGTTCAGTACTGGCAGCAGGTTCAGTACTGGCAGCAGGTTCAGCACTGGCAGCAGGTTCAGTACTAGCAGCAGGTTCAGTACTAGCAACAGGTTCAGTACTAGCAGCAGGTTCAGTACTAGCAGCAGGTTCAGTACTAGCAGCAGGTTCAGTACTGGCAGCAGGTTCAGTACTAGCAGCAGGTTCAGCACTGGCAGCAGGTTCAGCACTGGCAGCTGGTTCAGCACTGGCAGCAGGTTCAGCACTGGTAGCAGGTTCAGTACTAGCAGTAGGTTCAGTACTAGCAGCAGGTTCAGCACTGGCAGCAGGTTCAGTACTAGCAGCAGGTTCAGTACTAGCAGTAGGTTCAGTACTGGCAGCAGGTTCAGTACTAGCAGCAGGTTCAGTACTAGCAGCAGGTTCAGTACTAGCAGCAGGTTCAGTACTGGCAGCAGGTTCAGTACTAGCAGCAGGTTCAGTACTAGCAACAGGTTCAGTACTAGCAGCAGGTTCAGTACTAGCAGCAGGTTCAGTACTAGCAGCAGGTTCAGTACTAGCAACAGGTTCAGTACTAGCAGCAGGTTCAGTACTGGCAGCAGGTTCAGTACTAGCAGCAGGTTCAGCACTGGCAGCTGGTTCAGTACTGGCAGCAGGTTCAGTACTAGCAGCAGGTTCAGCACTGGCAGCAGGTTCAGTACTAGCAGCAGGTTCAGTACTAGCAGCAGGTTCAGTACTGGCAGCAGGTTCAGTACTAGCAGCAGGTTCAGCACTGGCAGCAGGTTCAGCACTGGCAGCTGGTTCAGCACTGGCAGCAGGTTCAGCACTGACAGCAGGTTCAGCACTGACAGCAGGTTCAGCACTGGCAGCAGGTTCAGTACTAGCAACAGGTTCAGTACTAGCAGCAGGTTCAGTACTAGCAGCAGGTTCAGTACTAGCAGCAGGTTCAGTACTGGCAGCAGGTTCAGTACTAGCAGCAGGTTCAGCACTGGCAGCAGGTTCAGCACTGGCAGCTGGTTCAGCACTGGCAGCAGGTTCAGCACTGGCAGCAGGTTCAGCACTGGCAGCAGGTTCAGCACTGGCAGCTGGTTCAGCACTGGCAGCAGGTTCAGCACTGACAGCAGGTTCAGCACTGGCAGTAGGTTCAGCACTGGCAGTAGGTTCAGCACTGGTAGCAGGTTCAGTACTAGCAGCAGGTTCAGCACTGGCAGCAGGTTCAGTACTAGCAGCAGGTTCAGTACTGGTAGCAGGTTCAGCACTGGCAGTAGGTTCAGTACTAACAGCAGGTTCAGCACTGGCAGTAGGTTCAGTACTAGCAGCAGGTTCAGTACTGGTAGCAGGTTCAGTACTGGTAGCAGGTTCAGCACTGGCAGTAGGTTTAGCACTGGCAGTAGGTTCAGCACTGGTAGCAGGTTCAGCACTGGCAGTAGGTTCAGCACTGCAGCAGGTTCAGTACTAGCAGCAGGTTCAGTACTGGTAGCAGGTTCAGCACTGGCAGTAGGTTCAGCACTGGCAGTAGGTTCAGCACTGGTAGCAGGTTCAGCACTGGCAGTAGGTTCAGCACTGCAGCAGGTTCAGTACTAGCAGCAGGTTCAGCACTGGCAGCAGGTTCAGCACTGGTAGCAGGTTCAGCACTGGCAGTAGGTTCAGCACTGGTAGCAGGTTCAGTACTAGCAGCAGGTTCAGTACTGGTAGCAGGTTCAGCACTGGCAGCAGGTTCAGTACTGGTAGCAGGTTCAGCACTGGTAGCAGGTTCAGCACTGGCAGCAGGTTCAGCACTGGCAGCAGGTTCAGCACTGGTAGCAGGTTCAGCACTGGCAGCAGGTTCAGCACTGGTAGCAGGTTCAGTACTAGCAGCTGGTTCAGCACTGGAAGCAGGTTCAGTACTGGCAGCAGGTTCAGCACTGGCAGCAGGTTCAGCACTGGTAGCAGGTTCAGCACTGGCAGCAGGTTCAGCACTGGCAGCAGGTTCAGCACTGGCAGTAGGTTCAGCACTGGCAGCAGGTTCAGTACTAGCAGCAGGTTCAGTACTAGCAGCAGGTTCAGCACTGGCAGCAGGTTCAGCACTGACAGCAGGTTCAGCACTGGAAGCAGGTTCAGCACTGGCAGTAGGTTCAGCACTGGCAGTAGGTTCAGCACTGGCAGCAGGTTCAGTACTGGTAGCAGGTTCAGCACTGGTAGCAGGTTCAGCACTGGCAGCAGGTTCAGCACTGGCAGCAGGTTCAGCACTGGAAGCAGGTTCAGCACTGGCAGCAGGTTCAGCACTGGTAGCAGGTTCAGCACTGGCAGTAGGTTCAGCACTGGCAGCAGGTTCAGTACTAGCAGCAGGTTCAGTACTAGCAGCAGGTTCAGCACTGGCAGCAGGTTCAGCACTGACAGCAGGTTCAGCACTGGAAGCAGGTTCAGTACTAGCAGCAGGTTCAGCACTGGCAGTAGGTTCAGCACTGGCAGCAGGTTCAGTACTGGTAGCAGGTTCAGCACTGGTAGCAGGTTCAGCACTGGCAGCAGGTTCAGCACTGGCAGCAGGTTCAGCACTGGTAGCAGGTTCAGCACTGGCAGCAGGTTCAGCACTGGTAGCAGGTTCAGTACTAGCAGCTGGTTCAGCACTGGAAGCAGGTTCAGTACTGGCAGCAGGTTCAGCACTGGCAGCAGGTTCAGCACTGGTAGCAGGTTCAGCACTGGCAGCAGGTTCAGCACTGGCAGCAGGTTCAGCACTGGCAGCAGGTTCAGTACTAGCAGCAGGTTCAGTACTAGCAGCAGGTTCAGCACTGGCAGCAGGTTCAGCACTGACAGCAGGTTCAGCACTGGAAGCAGGTTCAGCACTGGCAGTAGGTTCAGCACTGGCAGTAGGTTCAGCACTGGCAGCAGGTTCAGTACTGGTAGCAGGTTCAGCACTGGTAGCAGGTTCAGCACTGGCAGCAGGTTCAGCACTGGCAGCAGGTTCAGCACTGGAAGCAGGTTCAGCACTGGCAGCAGGTTCAGCACTGGTAGCAGGTTCAGCACTGGCAGTAGGTTCAGCACTGGCAGCAGGTTCAGTACTAGCAGCAGGTTCAGTACTAGCAGCAGGTTCAGCACTGGCAGCAGGTTCAGCACTGACAGCAGGTTCAGTACTAGCAGCAGGTTCAGTACTAGCAGCAGGTTCAGCACTGGCAGCAGGTTCAGCACTGACAGCAGGTTCAGCACTGGAAGCAGGTTCAGCACTGGCAGTAGGTTCAGCACTGGCAGTAGGTTCAGCACTGGCAGCAGGTTCAGTACTGGTAGCAGGTTCAGCACTGGTAGCAGGTTCAGCACTGGCAGCAGGTTCAGCACTGGCAGCAGGTTCAGCACTGGAAGCAGGTTCAGTACTAGCAGCAGGTTCAGTACTAGCAGCAGGTTCAGCACTGGCAGCAGGTTCAGCACTGGCAGTAGGTTCAGCACTGGCAGCAGGTTCAGTACTAGCAGCAGGTTCAGTACTAGCAGCAGGTTCAGCACTGGCAGCAGGTTCAGCACTGACAGCAGGTTCAGCACTGGAAGCAGGTTCAGCACTGGCAGTAGGTTCAGCACTGGCAGTAGGTTCAGCACTGGCAGCAGGTTCAGTACTGGTAGCAGGTTCAGCACTGGTAGCAGGTTCAGCACTGGCAGCAGGTTCAGCACTGGCAGCAGGTTCAGCACTGGAAGCAGGTTCAGCACTGGCAGCAGGTTCAGCACTGGTAGCAGGTTCAGCACTGGCAGTAGGTTCAGCACTGGCAGCAGGTTCAGTACTAGCAGCAGGTTCAGTACTAGCAGCAGGTTCAGCACTGGCAGCAGGTTCAGCACTGACAGCAGGTTCAGCACTGGAAGCAGGTTCAGCACTAGCAGCAGGTTCAGCACTGGCAGCAGGTTCAGTACTAGCAGTAGGTTCAGCACTGGCAGCAGGTTCAGCACTGGCAGCAGGTTCAGCACTGGCAGCAGGTTGATCACTGGCAGCAGGTTGAGCACTGGCAGCAGGTTCAGCACTGGCAGCAGGTTGAGCACTGGCAGCAGGTTGAGCACTGGCAGTAGGTTCAGCACTGGCAGCAGGTTCAGTACTAGCAGTAGGTTCAGCACTGGCAGCAGGTTCAGCACTGGCAGCAGGTTCAGCACTGGCAGCAGGTTGATCACTGGCAGCAGGTTGAGCACTGGCAGCAGGTTCAGCACTGGCAGCAGGTTGAGCACTGGCAGCAGGTTCAGCACTGGCAGCAGGTTCAGCACTGGCAGCAGGTTGATCACTGGCAGCAGGTTCAGCACTGGCAGTAGGTTCAGCACTGACAGAAGGTTAAGCACTGGAGGCAGCACTGGCAGCAGGTGCAGCACGTCTCGCAGCAGGCACCGGCAGCTGACCTGTCCTGTTCTCACTACTACACTCTTCTTCATCCCCTGAGATTAATTTCCCCAAGATCTCTAGGGGTAATTTAGGGGGACTGGACAGCACTGGGTTTGTAGTGGTCACTTCCTCCTCCTCCTCAGACTCACTGGACACAAAAGAGTCCTTCCAGTTCCTCCTTTTATTGTTTATAAACCTGCTCATTGAGATAGCAGTCACTATGAGCCTCTCCTGCCTCAATTTTGCTATATCACAGCAGAACAGCATTGCATGACTACCTCGTTCTGTAGCTGCTTCTATTGTGTTTCACTTCCTGTAAAACAGCACGTTTTTATAGCGATATGGCAAAAAACACTTTAATAAAGGGGCGAAAACTTTCTAGCCAATGAAAAAATGGTGAAGAATTTTTGCCAACGGGTGAAAACGGTGAAGATTTTAACCCCTTCAGTGCCAGAGGCTCGGGCCATTTTCTGAACCCTGCAGGCCAGACACTTTTTCAACATTTTTGCTATCCTTCCGTTTAGGCTTGATTTCCTCTGGGGATTTTTAGTTACATATGGAAAACTATATATTGTTTTTTTCAGAACGAATTGAGCTTTCTTGTGATACCTTACATGAAGAGAATTTTACATCGTGCAAAAAGCTATGATGTCATAATGACAAAAAAAAGTGAAAATTTACTCATTTTGCTAAAATCACATACTATGTATCAAAAATATTTACCTTGATTGAAAAAGTTTCAATTATTTGAAAAAGCCTCGAGTCCCCTGAGTAAAAAAATACCAAATTTGTATAGTTTTACCTACGTCCATGGCTAGCGTAGAGCCCTAATCACCAGCAGCGCAAAATGACATTTTCAACTTTATAAACTAATATGCGCATTCTTGGGTTTTTGTGGTAAAACTACCCTAAAACAGTGGAATAACTATATAAAACTATATATTTCGGAAAAGTAGACAACCTGCCGCATCTAATGAGGGGTAACTTGCCTTCTTACCCCAAGCCTGGTGTGCACAAATGCCTCCAGAAGATGGCGCTAATGAAAAAAAAGGCATTTTCTTACATTTCTGCCCCTTCAAATGTACTGAAATTTGTGAAAACCATGGCATTTCCAACTGTATTCATTAGCTAGTGCTCTTAGGAGAAAAATGACACCCCATTGGTATGAGTTTAACTACCTCAGGGGGCGTTAGAAGTGCAAAATGACACCTACTACAACCTCAAATTTTTCTAACATTTTCTCAAACATTACTTGTCAGTACACAAATGGTTATAACAACTACAGAAGTGAAGAAAGGGTACACAAACCATACCATTTTGAAAAGAAGACACCCTGCCGCATCTAATGATGGGTGACTTGCCTTGTTACCCCAAGCCTGGAGTGCACAAATGCCTCCAGAAGGTGGCACTAATGAAAAAAAAAGGCATTTTCTTACATTTCTGTCCCTTCAAATGTACTGAAATATGTGCAAACCATGGCATTTCCAACTGTATTCATTAGCTAGTGCTCTTAGGAGAAAAATGACACCCCATTGGTATGAGTTTAACTACCTCAGGGGGCGTTAGAAGTGCAAAATGACACCTACTACAACCTCAAATTTTTCTAACATTTTCTCAAACATTACTTGTCTGTACACAAATGGTTATAACAACTACAGAAGTGAAGAAAGGGTACACAAACCATACCATTTTGAAAAGAAGACACCCTGCCGCATCTAATGATGGGTGACTTGCCTTGTTACCCCAAGCCTGGAGTGCACAAATGCCTCCAGAAGGTGGCACTAATGAAAAAAAAAGGCATTTTCTTACATTTCTGCCCCTTCAAATGTACTGAAATATGTGCAAACCATGGTATTTCCAACTGTATTCATTAGCTAGTGCTCTTAGGAGAAAAATGACACCCCATTGGTATGAGTTTAACTACCTCAGGGGGCGTTAGAAGTGCAAAATGACACCTACTACAACCTCAAATTTTTCTAACATTTTCTCAAACATTACTTGTCAGTACACAAATGGTTATAACAACTACAGAAGTGAAGAAAGGGTACACAAACCATACCATTTTGAAAAGAAGACACCCTGCCGCATCTAATGATGGGTGACTTGCCTTGTTACCCCAAGCCTGGAGTGCACAAATGCCTCCAGAAGGTGGCACTAATGAAAAAAAAAGGCATTTTCTTACATTTCTGCCCCTTCAAATGTACTGAAATATGTGCAAACCATGGTATTTCCAACTGTATTCATTAGCTAGTGCTCTTAGGAGAAAAATGACACCCCATTGGTATGAGTTTAACTACCTCAGGGGGCGTTAGAAGTGCAAAATGACACCTACTACAACCTCAAATTTTTCTAACATTTTCTCAAACATTACTTGTCAGTACACAAATGGTTATAACAACTACAGAAGTGAAGAAAGGGTACACAAACCATACCATTTTGAAAAGAAGACACCCTGCCGCATCTAATGATGGGTGACTTGCCTTGTTACCCCAAGCCTGGAGTGCACAAATGCCTCCAGAAGGTGGCACTAATGAAAAAAAAAGGCATTTTCTTACATTTCTGCCCCTTCAAATGTACTGAAATATGTGCAAACCATGGTATTTCCAACTGTATTCATTAGCTAGTGCTCTTAGGAGAAAAATGACACCCCATTGGTATGAGTTTAACTACCTCAGGGGGCGTTAGAAGTGCAAAATGACACCTACTACAACCTCAAATTTTTCTAACATTTTCTCAAACATTACTTGTCTGTACACAAATGGTTATAACAACTACAGAAGTGAAGAAAGGGTACACAAACCATACCATTTTGAAAAGAAGACACCCTGCCGCATCTAATGATGGGTGACTTGCCTTGTTACCCCAAGCCTGGAGTGCACAAATGCCTCCAGAAGGTGGCACTAATGAAAAAAAAAGGCATTTTCTTACATTTCTGCCCCTTCAAATGTACTGAAATATGTGCAAACCATGGTATTTCCAACTGTATTCATTAGCTAGTGCTCTTAGGAGAAAAATGACACCCCATTGGTATGAGTTTAACTACCTCAGGGGGCGTTAGAAGTGCAAAATGACACCTACTACAACCTCAAATTTTTCTAACATTTTCTCAAACATTACTTGTCTGTACCCAAATGGTTATAACAACTACAGAAGTGAAGAAAGGGTACACAAACCATACCATTTTGAAAAGAAGACACCCTGCCGCATCTATTGATGGGTGACTTGCTTTGTTACCCCAAGCCTGGAGAGCACAAATGCCTCCAGAAGGTGGCGCTAATGAAAAAAAAAGGCATTTTCTTACATTTCTGCCCCTTCAAATGTACTGAAATTTGTGCAAACCATGGCATTTCCAACTGTATTCATTAGCTAGTGCTCTTAGGAGAAAAATGACACCCCACTGGAATGAGTCGACCTACCTTAGGGGTGCCAGAAGCACATCACTACACCTACCTGTTTGCTTCTTCGAAAATGGCGGCTTGTACTAAAATGTCCATAACTGTTAGAGACATGAAGGAAAGGTATAAAAGGTATACCATTTTGGAAAGTAGACATTCTCCCGCATCAAATGAGGGGTCACTTGCCTTTCTACCCCCTGGGCTGAAGTGCACAAATATTTCCAAAAGGTGGCGCTATGGGAATAAATACATGTTTTTTTACATTTCCACCACTTCAAAGATACTAAAATCTTTGAAAACCATAACATTTCCTGCTGTATTCAGTACCTGCTACCAACATGAGAAAAATGGTAGCCTATTTGTGTGGGTTAACATAGAATATGTGGGTGCTAGGAACACGTACGTAAACCTGACACTTTTGTTTTTGAAATTATCTGCTTGCACTAAAATGGTTATAACCATAATAGATATGCAGAAAAGGTAGAGAAACAATGCCATTTTGGAAAGAAAACATCCTTCCGCATCTAATGAGGGGTCACGTGCCTTCTTACCCAAAGGCTGGTATGCACAAATGCTTCCAGGAGGTGGCGCTAGTGAAAAAAAAAGGCATTTTCTTACATTTCTGCCCCTTCAAATGTATGGAACTTTGTAAAAACCATGGAATTTTCAACTGCATTCATTAGCTAGTGCTCTTAGGAGTCAAACGACACCCCATTGATATGAGTTGACCTACCTTAGGGGGTGCTAGAAGTAGAAAACTACACCTACTACAACCTCTGATGTTTCTAACATTTTCTCAAATGTGACTTGCCTGTACAAAAATGGCTATAACACATTCAGAATTGAAGAAAAGGTAGATAAACCATACCATTTTGGAAAGAAAACAACCTGCCGCATCTAATGAGGGGTCACTTGCCTTCTTACCCCAATACTGGTGTGCATAAATGTTTCCAGAAGGAGGCGATATAGGAAAAAAATTGCATTTTTTTACATTTCTGCCCCTTCAAATGTATGGAGCGCTGTGAAAACCATGGAATTTTCAACTGCATTTGTTTGCTAGTGCTCTTAGGAGTCAAATGACACCCCATTGGTATGAGTTGAACTACCTTAGGGGGTGCTAGAAGTAGAAAACTACACCTACTACAACCTCTGATGTTTCTAACATTTTCTCAAACCTGACTTGCCTGTACGAAAATGACTATAACACCTTCAGAATTGAAGAAAAGGTAGATAAACCATACCATTTTGGAAAGAAGACAACCTGCCGCATCTAATGAGGGGTCACTTGCCTTTTTACCCCTAAGTTAGTTGGCACAACTATTTCCAGAATGTGGTGCTACAGGAAAAAATAAAATTTTGTTTTACACATCAGTCACTTCAAAGATACTAAAATGGTTCAATGGCGTGGGATTTCCTAGGAGGACTTCTTGCCAGCCTAAGAAAAATGGTACCCCACTGCTGTGGGTTGACATACCAATTTACGCTACAGGAGCGTAGCTACCAGTGAAACAGAAATGGTAAAGCAAACAGTGTATGTGTGATTTTATGGCTAACAGATGAAAGAAGCTAGGGCGTCAGCCGGTGTACGTGCGGACCTGTGACTACAAGTGTAACAAAGTATGTGGGAGGGTGAGGGATTAGGCAGTGTGTGTGGGTATGAGCAGAGGAGCAAGGATGGTGGGGCAGTGTTTGATAGTGTGTATGGGAGATCTGTGACTACCAGTGTTGATAAAAAGTCCTGTGTGTGCCACAGGAAGGGGGTCGGCATTGAACTCCCCTCCTAGTGGCACACACAGGGTTAATTTGTGTTTTATTTTTTATTTTTTTTATTATATACCTCATTGAGGGGCATAAGGACCCCCTGATCCCTCCCCAATGAGGTCTTAGTAAAAAAATATATATATATGTCCACAAACAGGGGACCCGGAGAGTGCCACAGGGGTCTCCAGCGCATTGCAAAGCAATGCATTGGATCCTTGTGGCACTCAGAGGGTTAATTTTTTTTTACTCATTACTTGGTAATCAGAGCTTGTTGGGGGGCCATCAGGACCAATCATGATGGCCCCCCAACAATCTCTGATAACGAAGTAATGAGAAATGCCCTGTGTGTGCGCCGCAGAAGGGGGGCTGCATTGGCCCCCCTTGAGGCACACACAGGGTTAATTTTTTTTCTTTACTTTTTTTATTATGGACCTCATTGGTGGGTATCAGGACCCCTTTGATTCCCCCCAATGAGGTCTTAAAAAAAAAAAAAAAAAAGGAATCAAAATAAATGTCCCTGTGAGTGCCAAAGGGCTCTCCAGCGCATTGCAAAGCAATGCATTGGACCCTTCTGGCACTCAGAGGGTTAATTTTTTTTTTAATCATTACTTGGTAATCAGAGCTTGTTGGGGGGCCATCAGGACCAATCATGAAGGCCCCCCAACAATCTCTGATAACGAAGTAATGATAAATGCCCTGTGTGTGCGCCGCAGAAGGGGGGCTGCATTGGCCCCCCTTGAGGCACACACAGGGTTAATTTTTTTTCTTTACTTTTTTTATTATGGACCTCATTGGTGGGTATCAGGACCCCTCTGATTCCCCCCAACGAGGTCTTAAAAAAAAAAAAAAAAAAAAGGAATCAAAATAAATGTCCCTGTGAGTGCCAAAGGGGTTTCCAGCGCATTGCAAAGCAATGCATTGGACCCTTCTGGCACTCAGAGGGTTAATTTTTTTTTTTATTAATACTTTGTAATCAGAGCTTGTTGGGGGGCCATCAGGACAAATCCTGATGGCCCCCCAACAATCTCTAGTAACAAAGTAATGATAGAAGCCCTGTGTGTGCCACAGGAGGGGGGGGGTGCATTTGACCCCCCCCTGTGGCACACACAGGGTTAAAAAATTGTATTTATTTTTTTTTTAATAATAGACCTCATTGAGGGGCATCAGGATCCCCCCTGATCCCCCCAATGAGGTCTTTAAAAAAATAAAAAAAAAAACCCAAAGAAAAGACCCTGTGAGTGCTACAAGGGTCTCCAGCACATTGCAAAGCAATGTGCTGGGGACCCCTGCGGCACTCACAGGGCTACTTAGCGTTTTTTTTTTTTGTTTTTTTTTTTTTTTTATTTCTCAGACCTCGTGGGGGACATCAGGACCCCTTCTGGTGTCCCCCCAGTTATTGATCTCCCAGCCATCGGCTGGGAGATCAATATGGCGACTTGCAGGAGAGCAAAAGCTCTCCTGCCTTTCACTCCTACCACCGGTAGGAGTGAATGGGACCGGGGAAACTTCCCCAACGTCATCAGTGACATGTCACTGATGACGCTGGGAGGCTTCCCCCGGTCCCGCCCACTCCTACCCGGAAGTTCGGGTAGGAGACAAAGAAGAGGAGAAGCTGCGCCTCAGCTGCGCTTCTCCTCTTCTTTTATTGATCTCCCAGCGCGATCGGCTGGGAGATCAATAACAGGGGGGACATGAGGAGTGATCCTCATGTCCCCCCACGATTGCCCACATTTTTTTTTTTTAAAATGCGGCCACTGCATGCCGGTTATACCGGCTCATGCAGTGACCGCATTTTAGTGGGTACATTGTACGAGCTTGGCACAGCGGGTACAGCTGTCCAAACTCGTACAATGTACCCACTTGGCACTCAAAGGGTTAATCGTTGTATTTAAAGGGTATTTCCTGTGAAACAGTTGACAACAACGTGGTTTTCTCAAATTTTTTAGCGGGAACACGATGGGACCTTTCACCCACCACTACATGCAGGAGCAGGAAATCCTTCCACTCATATATTTACTGCAGGAAACCTGAGGAGCATGGCTGAAGAATCTCACCATAATGACAACACAGACATGCACCAGCTGGTCAAGGACATGTTAACATGCTTTGAGCAAGATCCTCACATGGTATCCATTAAAAGCCATGAGGAATACATTCTTACTACTTTGCTGGACCCCTGATTTAGACAAAGTGTGATCAGTTTGTCACAAGGAGTAATAATGATCATCAGCATCTCTGAGGAATCGGATTATTTCACAGAATATAAAGATATGCTTGTAGATCAAGTGGAGTATTGCATTATGAAGGATGAGAGGGAGAGAGGTAGGGCCAAAAAAAAACCTTGAAAGCATAGTGAAAAGGAAGGCAGCAAAGGGTTTATATCATCATCAGCAGCAGCAGCAACAAACAAGACAGACCATTCACCCACCCCTATCACTGTATCACGGTGCCCGTGATTGCTGCCTTTTCCTGTCAGTTACCTGAATGGGCTCTCCATTGGCTGCCTGTCTTCAGCCCGCCCAGTATTGCCTACATAGACTGGGCTTGGGCACCCTTTGGTTGCCCTTTCATGGTGTCTCTATGTCGCTAGCACCTGCACTGTCTTCCTGAGCTTCCTGGGCCATGACTGATTCTACTACTCTCCAGAGATCGCCTGTGTACCTGCCTGACAGCTTCCTCAGTGTCTTGGTTCCTGCCTCCATTCCGATCCGGTTTGGGCTGTTGTTCCTGCTGCCGTTCCTGATCCGGTTGGCTGCCGTTACTGTTCCTGTTTCCTGTCCTGACCTGGCTGTGTTCCTGCTCCTGGATCTCGTGCAGGGTGTCTCCTCCTTCATGTCGCCTTGGGCGACATTCTTATCATTCAGTGACTTGTGTAGTTCAGTACGCGGGTACTGGTTCGCTCCATACACAACCGGTTGCTTGCTGCGTTCCATACAGCACCGGTAGAGTTTTGTGTATTCCAGTACGCGGGTACTGGTTCACTCCATGTATAACCGGTTGCTTGCTGCGTTCCATACAGCACCGGTAGAGTCTCATGTAGTCCAGTACGCGGGTACTGGTTCGCTCCATATGTAACCGGTTGCATGCTGCATTCCATTCAGCACCGGTAGAGTCCTGTGTAGTCCAGTACTGTCCAGTAGCTGCCTTGCCCGGTATATTGGTAAGGCCGGTAGAACCTATTTCCATATTGTGCCAGTCTTAACGTTGCCTTTCCGGTATTGGCAAGGCCGGTAGAGCCTTACTATTATTCACTGTATCACTATTCTACATTGCATTGTACAAATTGCGTGATTATTCCCAAAAAATAGTAGATATCTGACCTCAATTGCTGCAGGGTACAGTCTGGATGTTTCAGTCCATCACATATGAGCTCTACTCCTGAGTCCTGCAGGTGAGTATTGTTCAGCTTCAGGCTGGTCAGAGATCGGTTTGTAACAATAACAGAGCGAAAACCCTCACAGCTGGCTGATGTCAAACCACAATCCCTTAACCTTCAGAGAGGAGAAAAACACAATAGATACATGGATCTAATTAATTACTTCTCATTTACAGTTTCACTCGCTAATCACCTATACATAAAGATCAGGTTATTAATATGAAAAATATGTACATAAATATGGGTAATTATTTGTGTCCCCTGTGGCTCTCCAACACATGCCTCTCCAGATGCTCCTGGACTACATTTTCCATCATCACCAGCTGTGTGAATGAAGATGATGGTGTTGTAGTCCAAGAACAGCAAAAGATCTGAATTAGTTTAGAGGGAAGGAGGTTTCAACTTCAGCAGAAGAAGGTTTTTTTTTACAGTAAGGTCTGTTACATTGTGGCATTCCTTGCCCAAGCATGTGGCAATGGCAGATGCAACAGATATATATTTAAGATGCAGTTGTAGCAGAAAGGAACAAACAGGGTAGGTAAAACATGATGTTCTGGTAAACACACATTTAGGAGGAAAGTCATATAAGCCTCATTTTCTTAGTTATACTGTGGCAAAGGATGAACTCGAAGGATTTTTTTCAGCCTAATTTGTTATGTAACTACTATGTAACTATGTTGCTTTAGCAGCCTCTTCTTCCAATCTGAATCCCCAGGACATTAAAGCAGAACCTTCATTCAAAGTAAAGTGCCCCCAAATCATTATTCACATAGCGATATGCATATCAGTACTTGTATTATCCTGAATAAGCATGGCGTTATTGAGAAATTCAACTTGTTCGGTGACTCACCGGCAGGCATCAGCACAGAGGTGCAGACATCTTGCCGAAGAGGCATCTGTGAGTCTTTGCTGTCCATCCCGGTCTCCTCTGTGATTGGTGAGGGGGAGCTGCATTGTACCTTAAGGTACAGGAAGGGACTGACAGCACAGGTGCACAGATGCCACTACAGAAAGACGCCTGCTGGTGAGTCTCTGAACAAGTTGAATTTCTCAATAATGCCAGACTTATCCTATATAATAATTCGCCAAGTTGTGTGTAACGCCCGACATGCGCAGTAGATACTGCTGCGCGTGCGGCAGTCACACACAGTGGAGACTGCTCGCGCCGCGGCTGATACAGAGCTGGGCGCTCCGAAGGAGCGTCCAGCTTTATATCAGCCGAGGCGCCGGCAGTCTCCACCGCGTGTGACTGCCCCGCGACCGGCTGCCAGAGGCTCTGTGGCCCGTGTAACGGGCTGTTCAACTAGTTCAGGATAATACAAGTATTGATATGCATATCGCTATGTGAATAATGATTTCTGGGGCGCTTTAATTTGAATGAAAGTTCCACTTTAAGTCCTTGGATGCTCAATAGGTCTCCATTGCATTACAAATGTTGTTGGAGACCTCACTGACACCTGAGGGGTTAATAATCACACAATCATGTCATGTTGCTTGCGCTCTGGTGTAGAGATGCATGTTGGACTACACTAAGCTGCTCATGTATTCTGTTACCCTCTGGTCCTGATCGAGTTTATTTATTAAGGTTGGGTAAAGCATCAAAAAAGATCCATTTGTAAAAAAATAGAAACTAAATACATAAGAAAATGAGCCAATTTGATTCTGAGTTCCAATTTCCTACTTTGCACTATTATGCTCTTTACACTAAACATTATTTAGTATAATGGTAAATTTTAGCAAAACAGAAGAAAATTAACCACATTTTTCCACAACCCTAGTAAATGTGGTCCATAGAACGTGTTAACCTTTACATAAAGGCCATATAAACAGTTATTATTCCTTATTTTTATATTCAAAACAGCCTTTAAATAAAAATATTAATCTGATAGATTATCACAGAAATAACTGACTGATTATTGCCAAAAATCAGTAGAGATCTCACCCCAGCTCCTGCAGGGTGCAGTCTGGATGTCTCAGTCCGTCACATAGACGTTTCACTCCTGAGTCCTGAAGGTAATTATTACTCAGCTTCAGTCTGGTCAGAGATCGGTTTGCAGTTATAACAGAGCGGAGAGCTTTACAGCTTGCTGAAGTCAGATTACACTGCACCAACCTGCAGAGAAAGGAGAAAAACACAATAGATACATGGATCCAATTTATTGCTTCTCATTTCTTTTTTCATTCACTAATTACAAAGACATCCTGCTGGCATTTAGTATCAGGTTAATTATATGAAACTAGTTGAACAGCCCGTTACACGGGCCACAGTGCCTAATGCAGCCGGTCGCAGGGCAGTCACACAGTGGAGACTGCCCGCGCCTCGGCTGATACAGAGCCTCTGGCAGCTGGTCGCGGGGCAGTCACACGCGGTGGAGACTGCCCGCGCCTCGGCTGATACAGAGCCTCTGGCAGCCGGTCGCGGGGCAGTCACACGCGGTGGAGACTGCCCGCGCCTCGGCTGATACAGAGCTGGACCCTCCTTCACTGCGTGTGACTGCCGGATGCAGTATCTACTGCGCATGTCGGGCGTTACACACAACTTGGCGAATTATTATATAGGATATGTGGACATAAATATAACTGTAACACTTTGTACCCTCTGTGGCTCTCCAACATGTCTAATATAATAAATAACAGTATAGTAGTGTCAGCGTACCTGGCGGCAGCTGCCGAGCCGACCGCAGCTTTTCCTAGCAGCCTGCCGCAGCTGTCTTCTGGCGGCTCCAGTCGCATAGTTCTGCCCGTACTCTGTCTCCTCCGCGGTCGCAGGGGTTGTTGGCGGCTCAGCCGCATCCTCTAACAGGGTTTCGGTTCCTTCCGGCTCCCTGCAGCAGCTTGTTGGCGTGCGTCCAAGCTGGGACGCGCATTCAATTTAAAGACACAGTACACCTTTTTTGCTCCTCCTCTTCCTGGACCACTAGGTACTTTAACTTCCAGGATACCACTCTGATTTGCCCTTTCGTGGTGTCTTGTGCAGCAGCTTGTGTCCTGTGTATTATTTGGTTTGTCTGACTACCCGTTCTGGTGCCAACCTTTGGATTGTCTGACTACCCGCTCTGTGTATGACCCCGGCTTGGCTGACATTCCTTCTGGTGTGGACCTGCAGCTCTGGTAGACTAACTGCTCCGTGTATGACCTTTGGCCTGGCGGACTATCTGTTCTGGTGTTTGACCTGTGGCTCTGTCTGACTACCCGCTCTGTGTATGACCCTGGCTATCCAAGCACCTTTTGGTGTGGACCTACGGTCCTGGTGTGCGTATTGCTCTTGTATTTCCTACCTGTCTGACTACCCACCTTGCAGCTACCTAGGGTTGTCCACTGCGCACCCAGCATATCAACGCTCCAGTAAATAGCTTGCTGGGGACTTCTGGTGGCTCTGTCAGACGTCTCCTTGTCTCTGTACACTTTGGCGGTGTTCAGGTGCGGACCTGTACACAGTAGCTCAGGACCCTGCCTATACAGGTACGGACCTGTAGCGCAGTAGCCTTCTCAGTAACCTTGTCTGTGCAGGTGCGGACCTGCAGTAGTTCCTCAGGTGCGGACCTGAGGTGGCTTATCTCTATCCTACCCTCTGGAACTCAGTTTGGCACCACCACAGCAGTACTATCCACCCTGAAGTCTTCTGTGTTGTATTGTGTTCTTGCTGCTGCCATTCATTCTGTATTTGTACATCCTAATAAAGATTGTGTTACCTACAGTACTGGTCCAAGTTCTCGTTCTTGAGTCCGTGACAAGTGGTATGGTTCACTACTACAGTGGTCCCCTAACACTATACCTTCAGAAAGAGCCACACAAAAATCCTCACTTTCTTATGGTGGCTATAGCGGCCGTTCTAATTTCTTATAGCGGATAAAACAACATGGAGAAGCAATACTCAAAGTCCTTTAAATCTTACAGCCCTCCAGGTAATGTATAAATAGGGATATAGATAGACAGGATCTTCACAGCTTTTGGTAGGGTGCGGCTCCCCAGAAGTATACTAAAAAGTAGAAAAAACTAAATACAAAAGCACAGAAGTCCTTCTAAGCGTAGTATTCTGAATGCAGTTCTGCCTTCACCAACACCCTGTGCTCATAAGACTATTACTCACTTGTCCGAGAGGCTTTTCCACTGCCTCTCAGTTTTCTCAGCTCTCCTGGTATAAACCCCAGGTAGGTTTTCTATGGGTAGTGGATCTCTGGATAGCTGCCTCCACACAGAGGCTTGCTTTTAACCGCTTCCACCCCTCTTGAGGACAAGGGGGTAGCGCAGTGCAATGCACACTGGTCTTCAAAGGGTTAAGCAATTGTAGATGACATGTCTGTCCAATAGGAAGCCGTGTAAGGACTCTACACGTATGGCCTGCAAACTCATAATCTTGTATAAATCAAGATTGCGGGAGTCCCGGTCTAAGAACAGCAGGGGATCTGCAGGTTGCTTTAGAAGCCCTTATACTAACTGCTTCCAGCCTCTTCTTCAAAGCAGGATCTCCAGGACCTTAAAGGGATAGTAATGTTTCATAATAAAAGCAGCTCTAATTAATCATCATAGTATTTGGACTTTGGAGAGTGTTATATCAATACTGTCAGAGTTGTAGTACAAGAGTAATTCAATGACAAAGTATCCCCCTCCCGCCCCTTTTACTGATGTAACACTGCTCAGCCAGATCAGAAGGGAGGTGCCCAGGTAGATTGCAGAGAGGGATAATCTTCAATTAAGATAAGGGAAAAAGCTGAAAAACTTGTCAAGGGGGGCAGGGCTTTCATTGTTCTCATAGGAAGAAGATTGTCCCCTGCTGTTATCTGTCTGGTCTATGGACTGGATTCCACATTTGAGAAGAGATGGCTTACACTAGGTAAAAGGGGCGGGAGGGGAAACTTTGCTTGTGAATATCTCTCAAACCATAAAGGTTTGAGAGATAAGACTTATATCGTTCTTCATGTTTTTTTAATGCCTACAAAATAAAATAAAGATAAAACAAAGTATTACTATCCCTTTAACCCTTTGAGTGCCAGAGTGCTACGCAACACATTGCTTTGCAATGAGTTGCGTACCACTCTGGCACTCAGAAGGTTAATCCCTTGTTTAATAAGTCTCCAAAGCATTATAAATCTTATGGGAGACCTCACCGGCGCACCCATCCAGTGTCACGTTTCCTGTGTAGGGAATGTACATTCGGTTATACTGAGCTGATTCACCTCTCTGGTGCTTATTTACATAATTTCCTCGCATTTATTATTGTTGGATAACTAGCAAAAAGGATCCGTTTGTAAAAATGTAACACCTGCTTCTGAGTTTCAGTTTGCCACTTTACACTATTTGCTTTAATTAGAATAATGGTACAATCTCAAACAAAAGCAAATTAGTTACATTTTTACAAACTGCTTTTTTTTTTTTCTTTCTTTTTTTTTTTTTACTCAGCTTCAGTAAATGTGGCCTATAGAATGCATTAACCTTTATATAAAGATCATAACAATAATTCCTTATAGGTTTACCTCATAAAACCTATAAAATGCAAAAGATTATCACAGAAATAACTGAGTGATGTTAGACATAGAGACATAGGGCCATATGTTCAAAGGGATAACGACAAAAAAATGTCTTATGAAAGACAAAAATAAGTAATTGAATGCGTGAACGACATATTTTCAATAGAGTATACAACAAAAAACTAGTAATGTCCGTTGTGTACGGCACAACTCCAGAATTGCCGGGTAAAGGGGCGTGGCTAGGGCGTGGCTAAACTATTCTCCAGTGTCGTATAGAGGAAAAGTAAATTTGTCGGAACTAACGACAAAAAAATGTCTTTCAAAAGACATAATTTGTACGTTAAGAAAAAAGTGGAGGGGATGTGTTCTGAATGTGAGAATTTTTGTCTTTACTTAAGACATTTTTGTCGTTATTTAAGACATTTTTAAAGACATTTTTGCCTTTAGTTAAGACATTTTTTTGTCGTTCCATAAGACAATTTCAATCACAACCGACACTCTCTGAAAATATTAATGATCCCAACGACACTTTACTTTGAAAAGTCGTTACAAACGACAAAAGCTATTTCGCTACTTCTTTGAACATACGGCCCATAGAGATCTCACCTCAGTTCCTGCAGGGTACAGTCTGGATGTCTCAGTCCATCACATAGACGTTTTACTCCTGAGTCCTGCAGGTTATTATAACTCAGGACAAATCTGGTCAGAGATCGGTTTGTAATGATAACAGAGCGGAGATCCTCACAGCTGGCTGAGGTCAGACCACAAACCGACAACCTGCAGAGAGAGGAGAAAAACCCAATATTTATTTATTTATTTATTTATTTATTTATTTAGAAAATATTTTACCAGGAAGAATACATTGAGATTTCTCTCGTTTTCAAGTATGTCCTGGATAGTTTTCAGTAAAAGGTTCCATATTTACACTAATTGTGAGACATTATATACAAACATACAGAAATATACATACTTATTAAATAATGGGATTATTTACAGTTACACACTGTTTTTAGATATAAAGAAACACAGGGCCGGACTGGGAATAAAAACCAGCCCTGGAAAAAACTGCTTACCAGCCCCATAGCACTGCTTCATTATACCAGCCCCATAGCATTGCGTCATTATACCAGCCCCATAGCGCTGCGTCATTATACCAGCCCCATAGCACTGCGTCATTATACCAGCCCCATAGCATTGCGTCATTATACCAGCCCCATAGCGCTGCGTCATTATACCAGCCCCATAGCGTTGCGTCATTATACCAGCCCCATAGCGCTGCGTCATTATACCAGTCCCATAGCATTGCGTCATTATACCAGCCCCATAGCAAAATGTTTTTCTTGTTCATAAAAGGGAAAACTATGCATTTTAAAACACATTTGAATGCCACCACCAGAGCAGTACAGAGCGTGCTGGTGACATAACCCTCTATTTCTTTGGTGGTGGCATATACATTATATACCACCACCAGAGCAATACAGAGTTATGCCACCACCACAGCAATGCATATATGCCACCAGCACATATATGCCACCAGCACATCAATACATAGGTATATGCCTCCTGTCCATCTCCACATTGTCCCCACTGTCCACCTCCACACTCTGGCCACTTCCACACTGTCCCCCTCCACACCCTGTCCACTTCCACACTGTCCCCCTCCATACCCTGTCCACTTCCACATTGTCCCCCTCCACACCTTGTCCACTTCCACACTGTCCCCCTCCATACCCTGTCCACTTCCACATTGTCCCCCTCCACACCTTGTCCACTTCCACATCGTCCCCCTCCACCCCTTGTCCGCTTCCATATTGTCCCCCTCCACACCTTGTCCACTTCCATATTGTCCCCCTCCACACCTTGTCCACTTCCACATTGTCCATATACACACTCTGTCCACCTCCATACCCTGTCCACCTCCATACCCTGTCCACTTCCACATTGTCCATATACACACTCTGTCCATCTCCACACCCTGTCCACTTCCACACTGTTCCCATTGTCCACCTCCACACCCTGTAAACCTTGGTCCTCCAGACACACTGCAAATGTCCACCTCAACACTACCAACATTACCTCAACAATGCCCATCTCCAGTCCACCTCCACTCTGTACCGACCTCACTGTTCACCATTACCTTTACTGTCCAGTCCAGCGTCCGCAAACATTGTCCTTCTGCAGCCTGCCGAGTCAAAGCAGGCCTCATAAGCTGCTGGCAAACAGAAAAAAAGCCTTCCATCTGCTGTGCTCTGGTGCGCAGAGCATATTTAGATGCCCCATGCTGTTGTAATAACGCGTATACGCTGACCTGACGGTAGCGTACGCATGTGCAGTTGCCAAATAGCTTCACTTCACTGAGTCTCAATAGACTCAATGAAGTGAAGCTTAATGGCACAAAGGCACTTGTGGGGTAAGAGGCGGGGCGCACTCTGGAACCAGGCACTCGGGGGGGCAGCCCTACCCGGCTACACCACTGAGACCCTGCCTGCCTCCAATCACGAAGCGGCCCGGTGGTTCTTCAAATCTCGCGGCCGCGAGAAACTGACATGTGTTTCAGCAGCGCTTAACCCCGGCCAGCCCCAGGGAAGCTCAGTGCAGGCGGCCTACCGGGAAATTTCCCGGTATCCCGGTAGGCCAGTCCGGCCCTGAAGAAACATTTGCTTTTAAGGATTTTAGACTGTGTGCAGATGTGATTTTTTCCGGCAGATTGTTCCAGATTTTTGGAGCTATGAAGGAGAAGGAAGATCTTCCTGCTTCTTTCTTGTAGTGTGGAATAGTCAGTGAGTTGTTAGCAGTGGAGCGGAGGTTATAGTTAGTATGGAGATCTGGAATGATTATACTGCTCAGGTAGTGTGGAATAGTCAGTGAGTTGTTAGCAGTGGAGGTTATAGTTAGTATGGAGATCTGGAGTGATCATACTGCTCAGGTAGTGTGGAATAGTCAGTGAGTTGTTAGTAGAGGAGGTTATAGTTAGTATGGAGATCTGGAGTGATCATACTGCTCAGGTAGTGTGGAATAGTCAGTGAGTTGTTAGCAGTGGAGGTTATAGTTAGTATAGAGATCTGGAGTAATCATACTGCTCAGGTAGTGTGGAATAGTCAGTGAGTTATTAGCAGTGAAGGTTATAGTTAGTATAGAGATCTGGAGTAATCATACTGCTCAGGTAGTGTGGAATAGTCAGTGAGTTATTAGCAGTGGAGTGGAGGTTATAGTTAGTATGGAGATCTGGAGTGATCATACTGATCAGGTAGTGTGGAATAGTCAGTGAGTTGTTAGTAGTGGAGGTTATAGTTAGTATGGAGATCTGGAATGATTATACTGCTCAGGTAGTGTGGAATAGTCAGTGAGTTGTTAGCAGTGGAGGTTATAGTTAGTATGGAGATCTGGAGTGATCATACTGCTCAGGTAGTGTGGAATAGTCAGTGAGTTGTTAGTAGAGGAGGTTATAGTTAGTATGGAGATCTGGAGTGATCATACTGCTCAGGTAGTGTGGAATAGTCAGTGAGTTGTTAGCAGTGGAGGTTATAGTTAGTATAGAGATCTGGAGTAATCATACTGCTCAGGTAGTGTGGAATAGTCAGTGAGTTATTAGCAGTGAAGGTTATAGTTAGTATAGAGATCTGGAGTAATCATACTGCTCAGGTAGTGTGGAATAGTCAGTGAGTTATTAGCAGTGGAGTGGAGGTTATAGTTAGTATGGAGATCTGGAGTGATCATACTGATCAGGTAGTGTGGAATAGTCAGTGAGTTGTTAGCAGCGGAGGTTATAGTTAGTATAGAGATCTGGAGTAATCATACTGCTCAGGTAGTGTGGAATAGTCAGTGAGTTGTTAGTAGTGGAGCGGAGGTTATAGTTAGTATGGAGAGCTGGAGTGATCATACTGCTCAGGTAGTGTGGAATAGTCAGTGAGTTGTTAGTAGTGGAGTGGAGGTTATAGTTAGTATGGAGATCTGGAGTGATCATACTGATCAGGTAGTGTGGAATAGTCAGTGAGTTGTTAGCAGCGGAGGTTATAGTTAGTATAGAGATCTGGAGTAATCATACTGCTCAGGTAGTGTGGAATAGTCAGTGAGTTGTTAGTAGTGGAGCGGAGGTTATAGTTAGTATGGAGAGCTGGAGTGATCATACTGCTCAGGTAGTGTGGAATAGTCAGTGAGTTGTTAGTAGTGGAGCGGAGGTTATAGTAGTATGGAGAGCTGGGGTGAGCATACTGCTTAGGTATTGTGGTAGTTTTCCAGAGAAGTGATTGTGTACGAAGCAAGAAAGATGAAGGTCACGTCTAGATTTGAGTGTTAGCCAATTTAGTTCTTTTAGCATGTCACAATGATGGGTAGTGTAGTCACATTGGAGGATAAAGCGGCATAATGAATTATATAGAGTGTCAAGTTTACTGAGGTGGATTTCTGGCGCTGGAGCATATACTACGTCACCATAGTCTATAGATAAATGAATGGATCTATTTCATTACTTTTCATTCTCACTTTTACTCACTAATCACCAAGACATTTAAGGTCTGATCAAATAACCAGGGGACACGCCTTGAGATTAGCGGAAAGGGTTTTTTACAGTAAGGTCTGTTAAATGATGGAATTCCTTGCCCAAGGATGTGGTTATTGCAGATACAATGTACACTTTTAAAGGGATAGTAATACTTGAAAATAATTGTATTTTATATTGCAGTCCTTAAAAAAACATGAAAAATGATATAAGTCTTATCTCCCAAACCTTTATGGTTTGGAAGATATTCACATGTAAAATATAGTAAAATTCTGTTTTCCTGGCTGTTTCAGCCAAGTCTGCCATCTAGTGGACAGATTTGGAATTCGGTCCACAGAGCAACTGGCAGCTCTTTAGCAGTGCCGAGATCATGATCTTTGAAAAGAACTACTTAATTGCAACTATCTACAAAGTGTGCCTGGCTTGAAAGCACACTTTTTAGACCATTCCAATAAAGAAATTATTTTTAAAGATTGTGATTTCAGCACTTCTGGAGAGGCACAACGGTCCCGGGACCGGATTCCAAATCTGAAGGGTGGAGCAATGACGTCACTCCAGGGGAAACTTTACTTCTGAATATCTCCCAAACCATAAAGGTTTGGGAGATAAGACTTATATCATTTTTCAATTTTTTTTAAGGGCTACAATATAAAATAAACTTATTTTCAAGTATTACTATCCCTTTAAGAGAAAATTTGATACATTTATTTCAAAAGGCAACATACAGGGTTATATTGTGTAATAGTAGGTAAATCAGGAAGGTCTGATAAAGACTAACTTATCTGTCAGCAGGAAAGCTATATAATTCTCATGTCTCTGGTTTATGAGGCAAAGGCTGAACTTGATGGACTTGTGTTTTTTTTCAACCTAATTAACTATGTTACTATGTAACATCAAGCTGACATCTTTGCATTAGGCTATTCAGATGAACATGTTTTACATTAATAAATGTATAATCCTTATCCTCTGTGGCTCTGCAACCCACGTCTATCCAGCTGCTGATAGATGACAACTCCCATCATCCCCTGCTGTATAAATGAAGAAGAAAGGAGTTGTAGTCCAAAAAACAGCAGGCTGTCTGCAGGTTGCTTTAGCGCCCCATGTATTCATTGCTTCCAGCTTCTTCTTCAAAGAAGAATCCCCAGGATGTTAATCCCTTGAGTACTCAACAGGTCTCCAAGGTGTTACAATCCTTGTTGGAGACACCACTGACATCCAGCGGATTAAAAAACACACATCCGGTGTCACACTCTGTTGCAAGAGCTGGATTACCCCTGTGATCCTCAAGGGGTTAATAATGATTACTAGGATGGGCAAAACTTTTTGCCTCAAAAACAGGCATAAAAAGACACTTTCCTCTGAGTGCGAACTGTTTTGGGAAAAGTGAAGAATTTGGGGTAGATTTAAAGGCAGGAGTTAGGCAAAAAAAACACCATTTTAAAGAACAGTCGCTCCAATCTGATTGGCTGGGATGTGAAGAACTACTGCGCGTGACTACCCCGCGACCGGGTGGCTGTGACACTGTGGCCCGTGTAACGAGCTGTTCAACTAGTTTTTTAAATAAAGAATAGGAGGACTTGGGTGATGAAAGTATATCTGTATTGATTGGTATTATCACTTTATATTACATTTATATTTTTCTATAATGGTATGTTTTATTAAAGACAACCAAGCATTGCATTGGATTTTTAGTCAGAGTAACAGATAAAGAAAATGAGTAAAATAAAAGAGAATGGAGAATAAAGTAAAGGAGAAAAAAGAAGCATGTAGGAAATATAAGCAGACTCAGAAGGAAGAAGATAAAGGAGAAAGATAGGTATCTCTACAAGACTAGGCTGAAGGAGGATAAATGCATTTTTAGATGTGCCAAAACGTATACATAGGAGAAAATTGCCCAGTCACTAAAAAGGGTGATAAAACCTGTTTTAGATATATAATTGAAAGGGAGAAAATTAAACAAGAAATAGTTAGACTGAAGTTAAAAAGATGGAAGTTATGGAAAGAAGGTGAAGGGAAGTGACCTCTGTTAGAAAAGAAAAATAACGAGATATGGGAAGCATGCATGTTTAAATAGGAAGAAGTTCTACTTTAACTCTCTAATGTAAAAACAGATATATCAATGGGACCAGATGAGGTGCAACCAAAGTTATTAAAAGAACTTAGTAGTGTTCTGGAGTAGTTCAAGAAGATTGGAAGGTAGCAAATGTAGTACCACTTAGCAGGGATGAGTCTGGCAACTACAGACCAGTAAGTCTTATGTCAGTAGTGGGAAAATTTATGGAAATCATGTTAAAGGAAATAATTGACAATAAATGACAAATTATTTAGGTAAATTAGAAGAATGGACAAGAGTGTGGCAGCAGCAGTTTAACGTTGATAAATGTAAAATAATGCACTTGGGATGTAAAAATCCAAAGGCAGAATATATTATTAAGGGTACTGTGCTGTGAGAGACAACAGAGGAAAGAGATTTGGGAGTAATTATTTCTGATGACTAAAAGGTAGGCAGGTAATGGAACAAAGCGGTGGGGAATGCACGCAGGATACTGGGTTGTATAGCTAGGGGCATTAGTAGCAGAAAAAGGGAAGTGGTCATGCCACTCTACAGATCTCTGGTTAGGCATCACCTGTGTACAGTACAGGAGACCACATCTCCAGAAGGATATAGATACTCTAGAGCAGGACAGTCCAAGTTCAGTCCTCAACAGGCCAGGATGTAAGGATTTCCCTGATTAAGCACACGTGAGTTAATCAGTGGCACATTCATTTTGATGTATTCACCTGTGATTAATCAGGGGAATCCTTACATCCTGGCCTGTTGGTAGCCCTTGAGGACTGAACTTGGACAACCCTGCTGTAGAGAGAATTCAGAGAAGGGCCACTAAAATAGTTTATGATTTACAGGAAAAGAAATATCAGGATAGACTAAAGGATCTGAACACGTATAGCTGGGAGGAGAGAAAAGAGAGAGAGGGGATATGATAGACACATTCAAATACATGAAGGGATTCAGCAATGTGCAGGAGGTAAGTACATTTCAAAGGAGTAAAAATGTTAGGACAAGAGGCCATAGTCTAAAAATAGAGGGACACAGGTTTAGATGTAATGTGAGAAAGTTTTACTTCACTGAGAGGGTAGTAGATAAGTGGAATAGCCTACCAGTAGAAATGGTAGAAGTTAATACAGTGAGGGAATTTAAGTAAGAATGGGATAGGCATAAGGGTATCCTGAACATAAGACAAGACCAAGGACCAAATAAGATTTGCTGTTTTACAGTAGGAAAATGGGCAACTAGATGGGCCAAATGGTTCTTATCTGCAGTCACATTTTATGTTTCTATGTTATATACATAATTTGTTATTACTTTTTTTCAAAGTAGTGTGGTTCTTTTCAATTGACTATTGATAAAAATCAGTGGAGATCTCACCCGAGCTCCTTCAATTTACAATCAGGATGTCTCAGTCCATCACATAGAAGTTTTACTCCTGAGTCCTGCAGTTTGTTATCTTTCAGTTTCAGTTTGGTCAGAGACTGATTTGTAAAAATCACGGAGCGGAGATCCTCACAGCTGATTGAGGTCAGACCACAACTCCGCAACCTGCAGAGAGAGGAGAAAAACACACTAAATTGATCTCAAGAGTGACCAACCGTTCATGATTTATTAATTTTACCATTTGAGCTCAGGTGGAACAATCAAAATGAATGAGCCAATGGTTAATGGCGCTATGCTTAAAGGAGCAGTAAACTTTTTTTTATGAAAACACGTATGTTATAGAGCTTTTCCTGCTGAATAAAACACTGTCACTCCCACTGCTGTCAGATGTTTTATTCAACATTTATAGCATTTTAAATAATCAGGAAGTGAATTTACTGTGTGTTTACTTCCTGATAGTTTTAACTAACAGGAAGTGAATTTACTGTGTGATTACTTCCTGATATTTCTAACTGACAGGAAGTGAATTTACTGTGTTTACTTCCTGATAGTTCTGACTGACAGGAAGTGAATTTACTGTATTTACTTCCTGATAGTTCTGACAGGAAGTGACAGGCAGTGTCTCTCACACTCTATGGAGAACTATATGTCTCTGACTTTTCTCTCCATTAGAATCTAACAGGAAATCTAATTAGAATTTGACCACTAGAGGGCACTGCTAATGCAAAAAAGCATGGGTTTAAACTGTAATAACTCTGGAAATATAAATCTCTCGGCAATGAGAGTACCCTTATTTTACTCAATAGGAAAATCCCTACAATATATATTTTTTCATAAAAAAAGTTTACTGCTCCTTTAATCACATAAATAATTCTGGTGGCTCTTGAGGACTGAATTTGGGGGCTCCAGGTTTAATTATTACTTCACATTTCTTGTTTCACTCCCTAATCTCCAAGACATCAAATTGACATTTTAGCATCTGTTAATTTTTATGAAAAATATTGACTTAAAGGCGTAGTAATGCATGACGTTCAGCTGTGAGTCTTCTTTATACTTTTTCTAATGCATAGTGCTATATTTTAACACTTCGTTTTATAATTTAATAGCAATTCCATCAGAAAGGATCCCCCTCCTGCCCCTTTCCCCTGCGTCACACTGCCTGTAAGTGTGTTCCGAATGGAGAGTGGTGAGGGACAATTTTCAGTAAGCAAAAGGAAAATCCAAGGAGGGCGGGGTTTCCTTATACTTACTGAGTGAAGATTGTCCCTCTCTGCATCCGTCCGGTCCCAAGACCAGATCCCAGATCTAATGGGAGGTGGCCAGAAGAGACGGGAGGGGGATCATTTCTGCTTTAATTGCTATTGAACTACAGAACTGTAAGTGTTAAAATATAGTGCTATGCACTAGAAAACTTATAAAGAAGACTTGGAT
This sequence comes from Rhinophrynus dorsalis, assembly GCA_037306005.1. Classification (NCBI taxonomy): domain Eukaryota; kingdom Metazoa; phylum Chordata; class Amphibia; order Anura; family Rhinophrynidae; genus Rhinophrynus; species Rhinophrynus dorsalis. The sequence continues at coordinate 625,926,880 of CM074719.1, read as the reverse complement.
CTGAACTTTACTTCATGCATTACTATCCCTTTAAATATGTGTAACCAATTGTGTCTTTTCAGCTGCTTTTAGACTTTAACTTCCATCATCTCCAGTTGTCTAAATGAAGATGAAGGTATTGGTAGTCCAAGAACATCAGGAGATCTGTAGGTTGCTTTAGCAGCTCCATGTACTCACTATTTCTAACCTGATTTTCACAGCTGGATCCTCATCACATTAAAGGGATAGTAATGTTTCATAATAAAAGCAGCTCTAATTAATCATCATAGTATTTGGACTTTGAAGAGTGTTATTTCAATTCTGTTAGAGTTGTAGTACAAGAGTAATTCAATGATAAAGTATCCCCCTCCCGCCCCTTTTACTGATGTAACACTGCTCAGCCAGATCAGAAGGGAGGTGCCCATGTAGACTGCAGAGAGGGACAATATTCAATTAAGATAACGGAAAAACCTGAAAAACTTGTGAAGAGGGGCAAGGCTTTCATTGTTCTCATAGGAAGAAGATTGTCCCCTTCTGTTATCTGTCTGGTCTATGGACTGGATTCCACATCTGAGAAGAGATGGCTTACACTAGGTAAAAGGGGTGGGAGGGGAAACTTTGCTTGTGAATATCTATTTAACCATAAAGGTTTGAGAGATAAGACTTAAATCATTCTTCATATTTTTTTAATGCCTACAAAATAAAATAAAGTTAAAACAAAGTATTACTATCCCTTTAACCCCTTGGATGGTCAATAGGTTTCTCATGCATTACAAATCTTGTTGGAGACCTCCCTGGCATCCGAGATATTAATAAACACACAGTCAGCTTCATGTTACCTGTGCTCTGCTGCAGGGTCTGTACATTAAGCCACACCAAGTCGGTCATGTATTGTGCAGTATGTACCTCTCTCGTCCTCCAGTTGTTAATAGTCCATATTTATTTAATTTCCCCACATTTACTACGGTTGGGTAAAGTAGCAAAAAATATACATTTATAAAAAGGAGACAATTTGCTTCTGTGTTCCAATTTGCTGCTTTTTACCATTAGCTCTCATTCACTAAACATCAGTTAGTATAATGGTAAATTTTAGAAAAACAGAAGACAATTAATTACATTTTTATAAATTGCTTTTTTATTTTTTGTTTTGCTCAAATGTAGTAAATGTTGGCCATATTGTGTGTTAATCTTTATAAAGGAAATATAAACAGTTATTGTTCCTTATAGTTTATATCCAAAGATCTTCATTTATAAAACCCTTTAAATAAAATGCAACAGATCATCACAGAAATAAATGACTGATCATTGCCAAAAATCAGTAGAGATCTCACCCCAGCTCCCTCAGGGTACAGCGTGGATGCCTCAGTCCGTCACATAGAAGTTTTACTCCTGAGTCCTGAAGGTTATTCCTACTTAGGTCCAATTTGGTCAGAGATCGGTTTGTAATAACATAGCAGAGATCCTCACAGTTGGCTGAGGTCAGACTGCACTTCTCCAACCTGCAGAGAGAGGAGAAAAACACAATAGTTAAATGGATTTAATTTATTACATCTCATTTCCAGTTTCACTCACAAATACCCTAAACATCAAGCTGAAATATAAGCATCAGATTATTTATTCAAAAACAATATTTTAAATATGCACTCAAATCAACTTTTCCAACGTTTGACAGATTCCTCACATATGATGTGAGAAGAGCTACAGATCAGAAAATCACTATATATATATATATATATATATATATATATATATATATAACCTACATCTCCACACACACACCCGGGGCGGCAGTAAGGAGGAGATATTCAGATCTTCTGTATACTGCCTGTTCAGGACATACTGGGGGGACTGATTTTCTGTATGAGGAAATGGCCCTCCCCCACTATCGCCTCTTCCAAAAGACAAATATGGCCAGTTTCCACCCCCCTGCTGCTCCTATTGTCAATCTCTGCAATTGCAGGGGCCATCAATACACACTTTGTTTTAAACAAACATTTTTATAGAAATTTAGTTTACAGTTACAAATAAATCTTTAAACATTTCTGAAATAAATATCAGCTTGAAAAATTAAAAAAAAAAGTATCAGTACTTTAAGTAATTTATCACATAAATTACTATTTAATAAAGGGTTAAGCCAACAATCTTAAATTAATGGTATTCGAGGAAGAGAAGAAGGTACCCAAGAGGAAACACTTTCCTTTATCAATTTTTCACTATCTGAGAGATTATTTTATGTTTTTTGGCCTAAGTACTCTCCAACCAGGGGACCATATTATTAAAAATTTGGGATAACAGTAATTTTCAATAGATCTAAGGAATTCATGGTAGCACACCTGATCAATTTTATCTAAGATACTAGACCACGGGATCCCTTGATCCCTCCAATGGGCAGTGATGGACATTCTTGTGCTCAATAGTATTAAACCAAAGAAATTGTCTAGGTCTTTCATGAGGTTTTCAGATCTTTTTCCCTAAAGTGCCTCCCGTGTGATTAGTTGTACTGTCATACCAAATATTCTGGAAAGGAGTGTAAAAAGCTTCTCACATATCAATTTAACATTGGGGCATTCCCAACAGATATGTAAGAAAGATCCTAGAAAACCGCAACCTCTAAAACAGTCAATGTGGTGGTCTGGGAACATTTTAGCTACTCTGGTTGGTACTAAATAAGTTAGATGAAGCATCCTGAATGTTTGAACTATTAAGTTTGAATTGATACAAGCCTTAGGGATCCTTCTGAGAATTTCCAACCATTCCTCATCTTTAAGAACGTCTCCCACCATTTCCTCCTATCGATACATACACCTCTTACTAACCTCGTATACTAGCAAAATTTTATACAGTTGAGAAATGGTTTTACTGTCCATTTCCCAGTATCTAGCAAAGTGTTCAGACGATAAAAGAGGATACTTTATGTAGTCACATAGATAATTGGTTATGATCTCTTTCATTTTTAAATTTATTTGTTGGTACATTGGGTCCATCTGTATGTATAAAAGTCTGATATTCTGTAAATATTAGGTCCTTAATAGAGTGAAGGTTGTTATGGTCAGATAAACTTTTAATACCCTTCCACTCATTTTAACCCCAATTAAATAGATTTAAATTAGAAAGATGCCACATTTTAGAATGGAAATCAATTAACTTAAATGAGCCTTTAACCCTGTCCCAAACTTTAATTACCAGTTTTGTACTATTTCCCACTATTTTGCTCCTCAGAGATTTATTTACCCACACAAAATTCTGGTTGGGTCCACTAAAAAACTATGCTCCGGAGATACCCATTTCGGAGTGAACCAAATATCAGCTGATTTAGAACTTAGGAACAGAAAGTGTGTCAATGCAGATGCAATAAAATATTTATATAAGCTGTGAACCATCAGACCACCTAACTCTTTAGGTCTGTACAAAATCTCTCTTTTTATACGCTGATGCTTTCCCACCCAGATGAAGCTAAATAGTCTGTTCTGAAGACCCATTAAGTCAGAGCACCTAACTTTCAGAGGGAGGACCATAAAAAGGTAAAGGATTTTAGGCAGTACCACCATCTTCTTATCAAGGACAAAGGGAGGGTTCTCCATAAAGACAACAAGGAATCAATTTTGGTAAATATGACCCTATAGTTAAAGTCAAAAACTTTTTTCATATCCAGGGAGACTTTTATTCCAAGGTAATGAAAATAATCCGGAGAGGGTTTAACACCATATATTTAAAAAATGTTAAGGTCAATTTCTTTATTGAGGGCAATTCCTATATACTCTGATTTCAACTTATTAATTTCCAAAACAGAAATTTCTTTAAATTTATTTAAAGTAGGCCACAAATTTTTCAGTCTGGATAGTGGATTGGTCAGAAACAGGATTAAGTCATCTGCATATAAACTGACTTTATCATGGTCCTCCAAGTTTAAAGGAACTCCCTCTATATCCTTACTTTTCCTTTTTGTTTCGGCTAAGGGCTCCAAACATTAAGAGAAGATTATCGGAGAAAGGGGGTATCCCTGCCTAACCCCTCTCCCCAATTTATTAGAGTCACTCTCATGACACGACTCTCACTATCCCACAAGAGGAACTGTGAGAGGCATCTAAGAATTTTCTTATTAAACCCTTTAGACCAAAATGTTAAAGAACTTTCCCCATGTAGGACCAGTCTACAGAGTCAAAAGCCTTGTTAATATTAATAGTACATTTTCTAGGCTTGATCTTTCGCAAATTGAAATAACATTATATATACTTTTAATACAGGTTGGTTTTTACCAGGCTTCCCAATTACTGTTATAAATGAGAGCTTAGAAAATAAATGCTTTTTTAATAAGAAGACAATTCCTCAAAACAACATTTATAGCAGAAATTGCCAAATTCATCTGGATCCGGACTGGAAGAATTTTTTAAATTGCATATTACTTTTTTGATTTCCTCTATTTCAATTGGACTATTTAATTTTAGTTTACTGTCATTACTTAAACTTCTGAGATTAATTTTGGACAAGAAGGAGTCAAAAGTCAGAGGACTGAAAGATCCCCTTTTCACAAATTTGAATAATATGATTGAAATACCTTAACTATACTAGATATTTTTTAAGTTAGTCCCTCTCGCCCACATTTTTTTTATATAATTTATATGCTTAGATAGATAATGACCTATATATGTATGTGGCTTGTTATCCCATTTATAATATTTTTGCCTTAACCACTCCATACATTTATTAATATTTTTGTCTAGTAATATATTTAGTTGTTCCCTTGTAACTATAGTCCTGGCCCTACCAATAATTAGGGACAAAGCTTGTTTCTGATATAAAGATTTTAATTTGTTTTCCAACAATTTGATTTGCTCGGAGTTTGCCTTAAAGTGGAACTTTCCTCATATTAATATAGCGCCCTAAATCATAATTGCATTAGCGATATATGCACAGTTGCAGTTTTATTTTCAAGAATAATTGCTGTATTAAAGAAAAATAGAACCTTTTATGCAGACAGGCAGTGGGAAACAGTGCAGACATCTTGCAGAGCCATCATATCTGAGTCTGCGCTGTCTGTCCCCTTCAACTAAGCATTTGGTGAGTTGAATGCCTTTTTTGCCTTAAGGCATCGGAAGGGACTGACACCTCAAGGCCGAGAGCACCTACAGCAAGATCCCAGATGGTGCCTGCCTGGATAAAAGGATATATTTTTCTTTAATACAGCAATTATTCTTGAAAGTAAAGCTATAACTGTGCATATCGCTAATGTAATTATGATTTGGGGTGCTATATTAATATGATGAAAGTTCCGCTTTAAATCTTGTTTTTGCAATTTTCATTAAATTTCCCCTTACCACCACCTTGCGATCACTTCAAAGTGTACCATCGCTGACAATCCCATTATCATTTTGACTAAAATAGGACTTGATACAATTTCCCACCTCCATTTTAATTTCCTTGTTCGAGAGCAACATTCCATTAATTATGCAAAGTTTTATCCACGGTTCACCTAGGGAGGTGGAGAACCACATGGTGATTGAGTCGTGGTCTGACTACAACTCAGGAGTTGATCTAACCTCGTCAGCTCCACTCAAGAAAGGTTGATCTACTACAAAAAAAAAATAAATTCTGCACTATGTCATGAATTAGGCTGGGAAGTGAGTGCATTCCCTTTTGTTTTGGTATATGAAGCGCCATGGATCAGTAATAAAAAGATGTTCCTGAAATGTTCTAAACAGTTCTTTCTTGATTTGTTCTATAACCTATGTTACTACTCCTGTCCTAATGATAATTTTGGGATACTTTAAAGTCACCCCCTAGAATTAGAAAACCCTTTCTATTACTTTGAATATATTTTCTTCATCATTCAAAAATAATATTTTTTCTAGCTGTGGGCCATACACTGACACCAAGGTGCAAAAAGTATTAGAAATGGATCCAGTTAAAATTATGTACCACCCACCTCATCCCTGAAAACATTGTCTACTTAAAATGAAACACCATTTTTTATTACAATGGCTACACCCCCTTTCTTTGAGATATTACTACTTTTTTTGAACATTTTTGTTTAGAAATTTTGTTTCTGAATTTTTCCTTATCTTTGTTTCTTGCAGAAAAATGAAGTCAGGGTTATGTCTACGCAAACTTAGAAATACTCTCTTTCTCTTCCATTGGTATCAGAAACGCCTAACATTTACTGAACTGATACAATACTTAGACATTATATAACATTAAAACATTATGTAAAATAGAAATTATGTAATTTTATGTAAAATTAAAAACTTGCAAGTTGTATATTGGATTCACCGGTAGGCTAGCTACCTTTTTGCATTTAAGAGAGGCTTCACTCTCGGTCCCAATTCCCCCTTTACAAAAAAACATTAAAACTAACCAAATATCTCTTCACCCTTTCATCTCTTTAGTCCTAATAATTTCCAAAATCCTGTAAGTCAGTAGAATTAGTGATCTAGGGAAGATTAAAATATTTACTTGTAGAAAAGGTGAGACCAAATCACTGAAAGCCCACCCAATCAGCAGATGCGCTGTCAATAAACTGGGTGTAACTTCCCCAAAACCCTAAGTATTTACCGTGGACTTCATTAGAAAAGTTCCCGTTTATAATTCTTTCATTCAGACAGACTAATTATGGCATTTACACATTGAACATCCTATAATATAATTTGCTAGGTTGCAAAGCTCCCTGTGTGCGTAACACACACATGAGCAGTAAAGACTGTCTGAACTACACAGTCACGAGCAGTAATCATGTGCAGCAGAGACTGCCCCAGTCTGAGGCACGGCTGATGTGGAGTGGGGAGCCCCAAACAGACCACAGCCGATCCCTGACTCCAGCCCCGGGGCAGCAGCCGAGGCCGTCAGACGACAACCTGGTCCGTGCCCGGGCCTTCAATACTAGTATCTAATAAATCTCACAGCGAGGTACCTATTCACACATTCTCATATTCTAGCAAACATTTCCTTAAGTGTGGAAGTTTTTCCCTTAACAAGGATTACTGAACTTGGCTGTATGCCATCTAGCCAAGAGGCCCAAATATAATAACTTTCAGCCAACTGGGCACAGATCCTGACTAGGGAGATCCATTAAGTTCCTGGGGACACATCTACATGTATTTGCCAATGCCCAAACATCATTATATATTCTCTAATAATCTCATAAATTTAAATATTATATATATGTTCAACCAAATAGGCTAATATATGCAAACCTAAATATTGGCTTTACACACACACACACCACAACAAATACACAGCACACACATGCAATACACACACACAATACATACATGGAATACACATGCACAGCACACACAATACGCTACAACACACACGCACAATACACCACAACATACACGCAATACACCACAACACATACACATACAATACATGTGCAATATACATGCAATATACTGACACCTACAACACACACACATACACAACACACGACAAACACACATGCACTATAGACGCACAAAACACATGCACAAAGCAAACACAAACACATGCATGACACACCAGAAGACACACACCACAACACACACACACACACGGAAATGCACCACACATGTGTGTTGTAGTATAATGTGTGTGTGTTATGGAGTATTACGTGTGTGTGTGTTGTGGTGTACTGTGTGCGTTTGTTGGTGTATGTGGTTTTTTGCATCTATTGTATTTGTGTGTTGAGGTGTGTTGTGCATGTGTTGTGTGTATGTTGTGTGTGTGTGTATTGTGTTTTGTGGACATGTGTTGTGCATGTATGTATTGTCTGTGTGTGCGTTCTTTCTTTCGTAGTGTGTTATGTGCATGTTTTCTGCATTGTCTGTGTGTGTGCATTGTCTGTTTGTATTGTGTGTGTTTTGCATGTATGCATTGTGTGTTACTGCACGTGTGTGGGTGTTGTTCTTGTGTGTATTCTTTTTGTATTTATTGCCTGTTTGTGTTGTGCATATATACAACACACACATGCACAACACATACACACACAATACACCACAACACACACAAAACACATACAATACACATGCACAATACAACCACATCACACTCAATACACACACACAAAACACACAACACACGACCACAACACAAACACAAAAATCACAAACACATGTCATGCAATACACATGCACAAAACGCGCAGCACATATAATATACACACGCTTGCAACACACATACACAAAACACACACATGCACAAAACACACACACAATACACAAACACTCACATGCAAAACACAATAAACACACACAAATGCACACACAATACACATATATGCACAACACCCACAAATAAACACGCATACATATATAATATACATACACAAACATACAATAGACACACACGCAATACACATATGAAGAAAAGCACAGTGCATACACACATACAAACAAAATACATACAAAACAATCACCTAACACATACAACACATAGAATAAGCAAAATGCACACAATAAACATAGAAGCAATACACACACAAACGCTTTATGTATACAAAACACCCACACCCATAATATGCACAATACACACAATATGTAAAATGATATGCACAAATTCTATTACTTAATACAGTATCCAATATATGCAAAAGGCTATAGGCAACCCACTATAAATAAACTGCTTTACGCAAAACACAAGATACTATATGCAATATTCTATACGCAAAATGCAATAGGCAAAACTCAAATATGCAAAAATCAGTACACAAAATGCATTACGCAACATGCTGAAGTAATGCATAAAAACTTTAAGCTATATGCAAAACGCAATATGATACACGCAATATGCTATATGCAAAATATTACACACAAAACACACTTAAACACATGCACAAAACACACCAACACATGCACAACACATTGAAATACACACACGCACATACACAATACACACACATGAAAATATACCACACATGTTGTATGTGCTTGCATTGTGATGTATTGTGTGTGTGTGTTGTAGTATATTGTGTGTGTGCTTGTTTTGGATGTGTTTTTTGTGTGTCTATTGCATGTGTGTGTGTTGAGGAGTGTTGTGCATGTGTTGTGTGTGCGTGTGTATTGAGTGTGTTTTGTGGGAATGTGTATTGTCTGTGTTTGTGTGTTCTGTGAGCTGTGGTGTGTGGTGTGTGTTTTGTGTGTGTGTGGTGTATGGGTGTTGTGCATTTTCTGTGTGTGTATTGTCTGTTTTGTTGTACATGTGTATTGCATGTATCTATTGTGTGTGTATTGAACATGTGTGAAAAAAGAGGCCATTCTTCTCTACCTTTCCCTTCCCCCTCTGTCTATTTATTGCTACCTCGCCCCTTGCCCCGTTCTCCCTCACTTTTCTCTGTCTCTTTGCCTCTTATCCCCTCTTGCTCCTTTCTCTCTTCTTGTCTCCCCTTTACTCCCCTACTTGCTTCTTTATCCTTCCCTTGCCTCTTTATTCCCCTCTTTCCACTTTATTTTAGGTTGTAAGTGCCCTGCCCCCTTGAGGTAGCAACTTAACTGCATGTTCCAAGGCAAGAATGTGTTGAATTATAAAGCGGAATGAGGTGAATATTTGCTGAAGGAAGAAGAATGAAGGGAGTATGTGTTGAAGGAAGTGGACTGAGGTCCGTGTATTATAGAAAGAAGAATGAGATGAGTTTGTTGTAGGAAGGAGATTGGACTTTGTATTGTAGGAAACAGAATGAGGGTAAAATGCACTGCAGAAAGTAGTATGAGTGAGTGTGTGTTGTAGGAAGGAGAATAAAGTACATGGGAGTGTTTGTAAGTAGCAGTGAATATATGCACAGAGAATATGTGAGGAGCAGTGAGTTGAGCGTATGGGAGTGGTGATAAGAATTACTGTGAGGGTGCACAGCAGAGTGAGTGTATGTGGTTCTGGAAGCAAGGAATAGGATGCCCGCAGGGGGTTTAATGAGTGGAGGGAGCACTATATAGAGAATATGTGTGTGAGGGTGTTCAATAGGTTTGTGTGAGAACAATGGGTTTGTATTAGACATGGTAATGTGGTTTACTTACTCCAGTTCTGTTATTCTACTCTTGGAGTTACATAGCCAGGATATATTGCTGTCATTCTGATGATGCGGTTTCACTAAATCTGTGATGTCATTACCAGGAAAGCTGCTGTTCTTAAACCTGCAAAAGACAATAGTTATTGTACAGATCACTGTGACCTTATTATATAGCAGGTTAAGACAAAATATAAAATACAAGCAGACCAGTGTGACAGATAAACACATTTTATTTACTATAATATAAAACCGGTAATCATATTGTACAGGTCATGGGCGGATTGTCCTATCGGGGGATCGGCCGCTAGATCATGGGTCGGTGGGGAAGATCAGAGGATCTCACCTCACCGTCCCACGATATTTTGAAGGAGAGGTCTGTGTTGCCACCAGCACAGTCACTCTCTGTGACAGCCCTCGCATTCCTTGTTAATGCAGAGCGCCAGGATATGACATAATATCCTGGCGCCTGCTCTCCCTTGCCTCACAGGGACCACAAGGGGGCGTCAATAGTGACTTGGTGCAGCTAGTGGGCTGCTTTAGAAGAAAAATGCCCAGGCTGGTATTCCCCTACAATCCGCCCATGGTACAGATCATATAACTCCTCAGCACTCCCCTATCACCCCTGGGATTACCCCATCGAGAAATTGGGGTGAATGGGGAGACACAGGCAGCTGTGTTCAAAGTTTATTCCTGATCTGGCTGTTTTCTCTGTCTTACTGGAGTCTGGGGGTGTGAGAAGGGAGCAAAGCAGGTTTACACCAAATAATCCCAAATTCCGTGTGACTGAGTAGACACAGGAATCTGTGATCCAAGGTTTTTCCTGATCTGGCTGTTACCTCTGTTTCAGGGGAATCTGGGGGAATGAGAGAAGGGAGGAAAGGAGAATTAAATTCCCCAGAATTCCATGTGATTCCTTCCTGGGCTGTAATCTCGGTGTTAGGGGAGACTAGAGAAGAAAGCAGTCGAAAAGTGTGTTTTTTGTTGTTGACAGTGATAGGGATGGGGGGCAGTTAATTAAAAAAAAATATATAAATAAATAATAATAATAAAAAAAAGATAGGTGACAGAAACAGGAACCCTGATGTGAGCTGTCACTGAGGTAGACTGATTTTCGATGAAATAGAGTATTGTATAGGGCCAACACAAGACATAACACATACAATCAGTTCTATTGTGTACTTTACAGTAAAAACACACACAGTAGATGAGTAAGGTCCAACAAATGTACAAGGGGTAGGGTGAAAGGATTAGTAGCAGTGCAGGGAGGTTTGAGTATGGTGTCAGTCCAAAAACTGACTGCAGCCATGGTTGCTGCAGCGTGTACAATAAATTATGCTGATCTCTCTCCTCTTGTGAAAGTCCCACCAAAGTTCCACCACCATGAGAACCAGCACTATTAATGAACCATCTAAAAACACTGAAGATGACAACCAGTTGCATTCTAGTGTTGATGGCATAGTGGAAGAAGGTGTAGCTGCTCAATCAACTGCTGCATTTGTCAGTGAGATAAATAAGCACAAAAACACCCGTCATGAAAGCAGTAGCAAATGTTGCAAAAATCCCTCCAGAGGGAAAAGTAAAATGAAATTGTTTGAGCCCTCTAAAAGCCTAGAGGAATATAAAAGTAGTGGGCAAGAAGAGGCGAGCAGTGCTGAGGATGACCTAATTACTAATGATGATGATGATGATGATGTAGATCTAGAATATATCACTCCAGCATTCTTCTCTTCTTCAAATACAGAAAGTTAGCTGAAAGACAAAGGCTCACATGTTGCTTCTTCAAAAAGTAAAAAAAAAAAATCTTTGAGGACGCAAAATGTGAAACGCTTTTTAGGGCATTTTCACACAATCACAAGTCTTTTTTCACTTTAGATTGATTTGACTTTTTTTGCTGTAGTCCACGGCAGAGAAACTATTTTACACGGACTTTGCCCTTATAACTCAATTTTGAATGCTTAATGATTTGTGTGTTTAGGCTGTTTGGTGTACGCCACCAACAATTGTGGACATTGTTTTTTGTTAGAATGTAGACAATACAGGTTATTGACGATACAGTTGTGATATAATTTTGGTATAGCATATCCTATTACATAAAGTGGTAGAATGCGTTGCTCACTGTGAGCCGTAACTGCATATGCGCAGTATAGAGTCTCTACTGTGCATGTGTGGTTTCGCACACAGGGAGCTTCGTTGTGAGCCGTCTGGAGCTCCCCGCTAAGGATCAGCGCGTTTGGTGACTCTCTACTGCGCATGACTGCAGTCATGAGCAGTAGAGACTTGCGGAATGCGATGCCCCGCTCCGGATGGCTCACGTCCTGTCTCTACTCCCGGCTCCGGGGCAGCAGCTGGGGCAGCTGGGTGCACTTTAGCCCGTGTATATGGGCTTTCATACTAGTCTGTTAAATTTCTTTATTTATTTTTGACAAAGTTGTGCAACAATGCCTTATCCACCTCTCTCATACATATTTTTTGGCAAGTAGGCATTTTGTTTTTGTTTTGCCCCAGCTGTACATTATTTACAATTTGCTGCTTCTTTTTATTGCTATTTTAATCAATGAATAAAAGCATGTTTTAATCTTTGTACCCATGAACACTTTTTCTATATTCCAAAGTTTGTCCTCGAGACATGTGCTTGTTAAGCAGGGGCATCTTTCCTTTCTTTTTACATATAAACTATTTGAGAAAACAACTGGAAAGTCTGACCACGGACAAGTAAAAATGGCTACATCAGCATCGTTACTGCTTAACCAGCAGCAGCAACAACAAAGGTTATTTACATCTACAAACGTGCAGAATGAAAGGGAGAAGTGGGGCACACAGAGAAGGGGAGAGGCTGGATTGGCTCACATACTGATTGTGTAATGCAAAATTACATAGAGCATCCACTGCACCATATACCCACTAGTGTTGCCACTGATGTTGCACATAATGGTAACCCCTTGAATGCTGGAAATGTTTTCAGTGCCTTATGAAGCTGAACCGGAAGTTGACTGAACGGCTGTATAAGTATTAAACACGCCCATTGACAAGGCGACTTGACAATCTTGTGCTGCCATGCACTGCAAGATTGTCACATCCCTATTTTTAACCAGGCGCCATGGTGAAACAGTTAAATGGTCGCACGCTCTTCTACATGTGACCATTCAAAAGTGAACAGATGTGCTGGATCTCTCCCTCTCTGGAACTGATTTGCAGACTCCTGAACATTCTGGTCACTTTAACAAAGCAAGTGGCAAAGCAAACCATGACAGATTAGCTTATCTCTACCCATAGCGTATAAAACAAGCCATAATAAATTATCGATATGCAAGTAATAATGATCGTAAATACTTACACAAGCCTTTTACAACTGTGCAGAGCTGGAGATAAAATTTCTTGTGACTTTGGAACCATTATATAGTCATAAAAATGAATTGTGTGATCACTTGTACTGTTTGTCAAACAGTAGGAAAGAACAGTGCGACTGACAGATGAACCTGTAATCTTCAGGTGTAAGAAGTGAGACATCATTCTCTTAACAAACTCCACATCCTGAGTCTCGTACAAGCAGTTCATTCTTTCTTCATCGGTGATACCTTTGTTTTCCTTCAACCACTGCTCCAGGGCATGTTTAGTTTCCATTGGTATTTTACACCCAAATAACTTTTTAGTTGTATTAATTTGCTGTTCACTAAAAAGTCCAAATAAGAATCTCACAGTCAATGCTAAGTGCAAATTAAAAAATGATCCATAAAGTTTTAGTACAGTCCTAACATCCCTCCAATAGGGAGGATCCTCTGAACCATCCCAGTTTTCTGTCCCCTCACTCAGCACGTAGTACAAAGCTCCAAGAAACTCCTGTACACTCAGATGAATGAAGCTGTAGCACGTGTAGGTTTCAATGTCCTTTTGAAAAATGTTCTCGTTCAGAAAAAGAGACCTTATATCAGACATAGTAAGTCCATGTTTAGATATATCTTCTTTCTCAAATAAGATTTTCCTGTTCCAAATTCCATCCTTGGCTAAGGCACATAACTTCCTCAGGCTGGCTTTTACACACAGATCAGGTTCTGGGCCATGGTATTTTAATAAACTCTTAAGGTAAAGCATGTACACAGATGTGGAGGTTTTAGAGTCAATCTTGTTTAAGCTCCTTCCCATTTGTGGTTTCATAACAGTACATACAATCCAGGATATAATAGGAACAGAACAAGCCGCAAAAAGAATGTCATTTTCTTTTACTGCATTAAGAGCCATGTCTGCTTGTTCTTTATTTTCAAAGAAATGATAGAAAAACTGCTCCCGATCCTTCTCTGTAAAGCCCAGAATTTCCACATAACAGGATTTTTTTATATATTCTCTCATCTTCTCCAGTGCAAATGGTCTTGTGGTGATAATCAGTGAAGCTTCCTCAAGAACTTGTTTCCTAAACAAACTGTTGAAAATGACTTCTTTTCTGGTCTTCTGAAAAGGATCTTTACAAACCTCAGATTCTTTGTTATGGGACCATTTCAGTTCATCCAGACCATCAATGACAAAAAGAAGTTTGCTTGGATTTCGTAAAATACATTTTATCTGATTCTGTTGGCACGTTGGCTGACATTTTTCCGAAAGAAAGCTAGCAATACTTATTTCATCTGTAATATTGTTGATTTCCCTGCAGTTTACGTAAAAAACATAACTGAACTTATCCTGATACAGATCTCCAGAGGCCCAGTCCAACATGATCTTCTGCGCTGTCAGAGTTTTCCCAATCCCAGCAGGTCCCGCTAATACCACAGTCCTGGGAATTATTCTGTGTTCATCAGGATCAAACAGGGCCTGGATAGTAGTTGGTGAATACTTCTTTGAAGATCTATCAGCCATTATCTGTAAATGTCGTCTGCCAGTAGCTGTTATTTCATGCTGTCTTTCCTCCTCTTTACAATGTTTCTTTATCAGAAGTAATCTGGTGTATATTTTCTTTAGATGAACAGTATCTCCTAGTAGTGAATTTCTCTCTTCAATAAGTTGATATCTCTGTTTTACACACTCCATGTATGTTCTCCTGCAGTCTGTATAGGAGGAAAACAATGTTACATACATGAGACAGACACACACACACTTAAATCGGATCTATCAACATCATAACATTGTCCCCCAATCCATTACTAATATAGCGATAAGAAAGGTATACCTCAATTAGGTTGAATAAATCAGAGTTATTGAAGAAAACCAACTTCTTCTGTCGGTATCCAGGGCACAGAGCTTACAAGAGAAGCACTGTGCACCTTCAACGTCAGCAACTTCCGTTAACTTAAGGGAGCCAACGAACATCACCACCAATCGGGGCAGTGCATGGGACAGACAGAGCAGACTCAGAGGTACCTCTCCTCTAAGATGTCTGTGTGTAGCAGGTTTAATATGATTAGTTGTATGAAATGTGTGATAAGTATAATTTGAATAGATTGAAGTTGTAGTTGTAATGAGATTAGAAGGAAGTTGTGCTACAGTGTGCAACAGTTGTAATGAGATTAGAAGGAAGTTGTACTACAGTGTGTGACAGTTGTAATGTGATTAGAAGGAAATTGTACTACAGTGTGTGACAGGAGTAATGTGATTAGAAGGAAATTGTACTACAGTGTGTGACAGGAGTAATGTGATTAGAAGGAAGTTGTACTACAGTGTGTGGCAGTTGTAATGTGATTAGAAGGAAGTTGTACTACAGCGTGTGACAGTTGTAATGATATTAGAAGGAAGTTGTACTACAGTGTGTGATAGTTGTAATGTGATTAGAAGGAAGTTGTCCTACAGTGTGTGACAGTTGTAATGTGATTAGAAGGAAGTTGTACTACAGTGTGCGACAGTTGTAATGTGATTAGAAGGAAGTTGTACTACAGTGTGCAACAGTTGTAATGAGATTAGAAGGAAGTTGTACTACAGTGTGTGACAGTTGTAATGTGATTAGAAGAAAGTTGTACTACAGTGTGGGACAGTTGTAATGTGATTAGAAGGAAATTTTACTACAGTGTGTGTGACAGGAGTAATGTGATTAGAAGGAAGTTGTACTACAGTGTGTGACAGGAGTAATGTGATTAGAAGGAAGTTGTATTACAGTGTGTGACAGTTGTAATGTGATTAGAAGGAAGTTGTAGTACAGTGTGTGAGAGTTGTAGTGTGAATAGTGGAAGTTGTACTACAGTGTGTGACAGTTGTAGTGTGAATAGTGGAAGTTGTAGTACAGTGTGTGACAGTTGTAATGTGAATAGTGTGAAGTTGTACTACAGTGTGTGACAGTTGTAGTGTGAATAGTGGAAGTTGTACTACAGTGTGTGACAGTTGTAGTGTGAATAGTGTGAAGTTGTACTACAGTGTGTGACAGTTGTAATGTGAATAGTGGAAGTTGTACTACAGTGTGTGACAGTTGTAGTGTGAATAGTGTGAAGTTGTACTACAGTGTGTGATAGTTGTAATGTGAATAGTGGGAAACTGTACTACAGTGTGTGACAGTTGTAATGTGAATAGTGGGAAACTGTACTACAGTGTGTGACAGTTGTAGTGTGAATAGTTGAAGTTGTACTACAGTGTGTGACAGTTGTAGTGTGAATAGTGGAAGTTGTACTACAGTGTGTGATAGTTGTAGTGTGAATAGTGTGAAGTTGTACTACAGTGTGTGACAGCTGTAATGTGTATAGTGATAAGTTGTATTGCAGTGTGTGACAGTTGTAGTGTGAATAGTGGAAGTTGTAGTACAGTGTGTGACAGTTGTAGTGTGAATAGTGGAAGTTGTACTACAGTGTGTGACAGTTGTAGTGTGAATAGTGGGAAGTTGTACTACAGTGTGTGACAGTTGTAGTGTGAATAGTGGAAGTTGTACTACAGTGTGTGATAGTTGTAATGTGAATAGTGTGAAGTTGTACTACAGTGTGTGACAGTTGTAATGTGAATAGTGGGAAGTTGTACTACAGTGTGTGACAGTTGTAGTGTGAATAGTGTGAAGTTGTACTACAGTGTGTGACAGTTGTAATGTGAATAGTAGGAAGTTGTACTACAGTGTGTGTGACAGTTGTAATGTGAATAGTAGGAAGTTGTACTACAGTGTGTGTGACAGTTGTAATGTGAATAGTGGGAAACTGTACTACAGTGTGTGACAGTTGTAGTGTGAATAGTTGAAGTTGTACTACAGTGTGTGACAGTTGTAATGTGAATAGTGGAAGGTGTAGTACAGTGTGTGTGACAGTTGTAATGTGAATAGTAGGAAGGTGTACTACAGTGTGTGTGACAGTTGTAATGTGAATAGTGGGAAACTGTACTACAGTGTGTGACAGTTGTAGTGTGAATAGTGGAAGTTGTACTACAGTGTGTGACAGTTGTAGTGTGAATAGTGTGAAGTTGTACTACAGTGTGTGACAGTTGTAATGTGAATAGTGGAAGGTGTAGTACAGTGTGTGTGACAGTTGTAATGTGAATAGTGGGAAACTGTACTACAGTGTGTGACAGTTGTAGTGTGAATAGTTGAAGTTGTACTACAGTGTGTGACAGCTGTAATGTGTATAGTGATAAGTTGTAGTACAGTGTGTGACAGTTGTAGTGTGAATAGTGGAAGTTGTACTACAGTGTGTGACAGCTGTAATGTGTATAGTGATAAGTTGTAGTACAGTGTGTGACAGTTGTAGTGTGAATAGTGGAAGTTGTACTACAGTGTGTGACAGTTGTAGTGTGAATAGTGTGAAGTTGTACTACAGTGTGTGACAGTTGTAGTGTGAATAGTGTGAAGTTGTACTACAGTGTGTGATAGTTGTAATGTGAATAGTGGGAAACTGTACTACAGTGTGTGACAGTTGTAATGTGAATAGTGGGAAACTGTACTACAGTGTGTGACAGTTGTAGTGTGAATAGTGGAAGTTGTACTACAGTGTGTGACAGTTGTAATGTGATTAGAAGGAAGTTGTCCTACAGTGTGTGACAGTTGTAATGTGATTAGAAGGAAGTTGTCCTACAGTGTGTGACAGTTGTAGTGTGAATAGTGGAAGTTGTACTACAGTGTGTGATAGTTGTAATGTGAATAGTGTGAAGTTGTACTACAGTGTGTGACAGCTGTAATGTGTATAGTGATAAGTTGTATTGCAGTGTGTGACAGTTGTAATGTGATTAGAAGGAAGTTGTCCTACAGTGTGTGACAGGAGTAATGTGAATAGTGGAAGGTGTAATACAGTGTGTGACAGTTGTAGTGTGAATAGTGGAAGTTGTACTACAGTGTGTGATAGTTGTAGTGTGAATAGTGTGAAGTTGTACTACAGTGTGTGATAGTTGTAATGTGAATAGTGGGAAACTGTACTACAGTGTGTGACAGTTGTAATGTGAATAGTGGGAAACTGTACTACAGTGTGTGACAGTTGTAGTGTGAATAGTGGAAGTTGTACTACAGTGTGTGACAGTTGTAATGTGATTAGAAGGAAGTTGTCCTACAGTGTGTGACAGTTGTAGTGTGAATAGTGGAAGTTGTACTACAGTGTGTGATAGTTGTAATGTGAATAGTGTGAAGTTGTACTACAGTGTGTGACAGCTGTAATGTGTATAGTGATAAGTTGTATTGCAGTGTGTGACAGTTGTAATGTGATTAGAAGGAAGTTGTCCTACAGTGTGTGACAGTTGTAGTGTGAATAGTGGAAGTTGTACTACAGTGTGTGACAGTTGTAGTGTGAATAGTGGGAAGTTGTACTACAGTGTGTGACAGTTGTAGTGTGAATAGTGGAAGTTGTAGTACAGTGTGTGACAGCTGTAATGTGAATAGTAGGAAGTTGTACTACAGTGTGTGACAGTTGTAGTGTGAATAGTGGAAGGTGTAGTACAGTGTGTGACAGTTATAATGTGAATAGTGGAAGGTGTAATACAGTGTGTGATAGTTGTAGTGTGAATAGTGGAAGTTGTACTACAGTGTGTGACAGTTGTAGTGTGAATAGTGGAAGTTGTACTACAGTGTGTGACAGTTGTAGTGTGAATAGTGGAAGTTGTACTACAGTGTGTGATAGTTGTAATGTGAATAGTGTGAAGTTGTACTACAGTGTGTGATAGTTGTAATGTGAATAGTGGAAGTTGTACTACAGTGTGTGATAGTTGTAATGTGAATAGTGTGAAGTTGTACTACAGTGTGTGATAGTTGTAATGTGAATAGTGGAAGTTGTACTACAGTGTGTGACAGTTGTAGTGTGAATAGTGGGAAGTTGTACTACAGTGTGTGATAGTTGTAATGTGATTAGAAGGAAGTTGTCCTACAGTGTGTGACAGTTGTAGTGTGAATAGTGGAAGTTGTACTACAGTGTGTGACAGTTGTAGTGTGAATAGTGTGAAGTTGTACTACAGTGTGTGACAGTTGTAGTGTGAATAGTGGAAGTTGTACTACAGTGTGTGACAGTTGTGTGAATAGTGGAAGTTGTACTACAGTGTGTGACAGCTGTAATGTGAATAGTGGAAGGTGTAGTACAGTGTGTGACGGGTGTAATGTGAATAGTGTGAAGTTGTACTACAGTGTGTGACAGTTGTAGTGTGAATAGTGTGAAGTTGTACTACAGTGTATGACAGTTGTAATATGAATACAAGGAGGTATATTACAGTATAAATACAGGACATTTTACTTACCTACTGAATTGCCATGTGATAAATTCCATTGTACTGTGAATAGAAGTAAACATGTAGATCAGTACGACATAAATAAGTATCATGTCTGTTATTTTATTTATTCACTTGGGTGCTAGAGAGACATCTCTAATATATTGTAAACTTTGAAGTCGTAGTCACTGTCTGAATTATATATATCCATATCTATAGGAAGAAGGAGGACAGCATCAGTGGGACTTAGTTGCAAAAAATGGTTTACATGATACCGGCCATTTAATGGTGAGACAGCTCAGTGGTAAATTCCCTGACTATGGAGCCTGTTCAAACCTCAAGCTTGCAGGTTCAAATCCCAGCAGGGTCAATTCAGCCCTTCATCCTTCTGAGGTCGATAGAATGAGTGTCATTGATTGGGTAATAATAACATCTATTATTTCAGCTGCCAGTTTGGTTAATTCCGAGAGCGTGCACTGAAAGCGCTTTGAGTCCCACTGGAAGAAAGGTTCTATATAAATATGAGTTGTTATTATTATTATTATTATAATGGTGCAAATTACCAGCAGTGTCCCCTGAAAAACCTCTGTGACCTGACTAACTGTTTGCACTGCCATTAAGAATTATATAGCAGAGCCCTATATCTTATAGATACATACACATATTTCTCCTGTTCTCCAGGGGGCACTGTCAGTAAGAATTATATAGCAGAGCCCTATATCTTATTGATACATACACATATTTCTCCTGTTCTCCAGGGGGCACTGTCAGTAAAAATTATATAGCAGAGCCCTATATCTTATTGATACATACACATATTTCTCCTGTTCTCCAGGGGGCACTGTCAGTAAGAATTATATAGCAGAGCCCTATATCTTATTGATACATACACATATTTCTCCTGTTCTCCAGGGGGCACTGTCAGTAAGAATTATATAGCAGAGCCCTATATCTTATTGATACACACACATATTTCTCCTGTTCTCCAGGGGGCACTGTCAGTAAGAATTATATAGCAGAGCCCTATATCTTATAGATACATACACATATTTCTCCTGTTCTCCAGGGGGCACTGTCAGTAAGAATTATATAGCAGAGCCCTATATCTTATAGATACATACACATATTTCTCCTGTTCTCCAGGGGGCACTGTCAGTAAGAATTATATAGCAGAGCCCTATATCTTATTGATACATACACATATTTCTCCTGTTCTCCAGGGGGCACTGTCAGTAAGAATTATATAGCAGAGCCCTATATCTTATAGATACATACACATATTTCTCCTGTCCTCCAGGGGGCACTGTCAGTAAGAATAATATAGCAGAGCCCTATATCTTATAGATACATACACATATTTCTCCTGATCTCCAGGGGGCACTGTCAGTAAGAATAATATAGCAGAGCCCTATATCTTATAGATACATACACATATTTCTCCTGCTCTCCAGGGGGCACTGTCAGTAAGAATTATATAGCAGAACCCCGATGTTTAACACAGGACAGTTCCTATAGATACATTCACAGGAACATATTTCTCCTGTCCTCCAGGGGGCACTGTCAGTAAGTATTATATAGCAGAACCCTGTAACACAGGCCTATTCCTATAGGTACATACATATATCCCTCCTGTCCTCTAGGGGGCACTGACAGTAAGAATTATATAGCAGAGCCCTGATGTGTAACACAGGTCAGTTCCTTTAGATACATACACAGAAACACACTGGGGTTATGCACTAAGATGTGATAAGATAAAGTGGAGATAACGTCTCCAGTGATATCACTTCTCCAGTTCCTATATTATTCTAAGGAGTCTATGTACAACGATCTCCAAAGTTGAAGAAATCTTATTGCATAGACTCCATAGAATAACATAGGAATTGGAGAAGTGATAACAGTGGAGAAGTCATCACCACTTTATCACCTCTTTATCACCACTTAATCACCTCTTTATCACGCCTTATTGCATCTCCCTCATTGCGATCCAGGGGACACTCACTGCAATAGATCTCAGACCCTTAATTTTCAGTTTTACACCTTAGATGCTAGAAAAGTCTACATCCTTTCTAGTATACAAGGGGTTGATGTAGAGGGTTGTAACTAATACTTACACATTTTTTTTCTCTCTTCCTGGAGTCGCCCCGCAGGTCCCATCAGACCGATCGCCTTAAACACTTGAACTGTCACTTCCAGGGTGTCCTCCAGTCCATAATAGTCAATTAGATAATTTTTAGTGTCAATGGAATCGGCACACTCCAGTTTTCCACGTGGGATATGAGCTTTATCTCCATAAGAAAAATCAGACAGTTTATCTTTAAATCTTTTGAACTCCTTTTCTGTAATATCTTCTAGAGAATTCAGGAGAATATCCTGGGCTGTGCGGGTTTCAGGACCCTCAGCATCAGAGGAGGAACCTGTGGAGAGATAATACTGGAACCTGTGACCTGGTTCTCGATACAGGAATCATGGGTGGCTTCAGAGCGTGTGACCACGTAGGACTCTACACTTCATCTCAGTTACTGCATGAATATCCAACCATCTGTCCAACCATCTCAATTACCTAAATGTCCACCCTCTGCCCAATATAAAAAACTGAACATCCACACATACAGAGTTCAAAAGATAAATAAGTGTAAGCAAACAAACACAGACTAAATCCACTAGCCCTCAGCATTATTATATTGGTTTGTGTGGCTGTCAAAGTGCTTGGTTTGTGTGGATGTCAAAGTATTTGATGCAAACATTGTAGAAAAGGCTATGAATACTGAATTAAATACTGTGACATCAAGATCTTGGTTCTTCTGGGGAAAACCTTGAGAGATGTCTGTCATAATAATGAGTGAGGTGCTAGGTAGCTGCCTGATCAGAACTTAGCATACCATTAGGAGTGAAAAAGGACAGTTTAGACATGATTGCTGGTCGATGGTTCAAACAGAATACACCTAATGTGTTTCACTTGATGTGAACTTAATCATAGGCATGCTGCAGGTCATGAAATCTTAAATATTTATAAAACTCCAAGTTATTCGTAGCAGTGTTGATTTAGGAAGTAATAATTAAAAAAGGACAAACACAAAAAGGAAGAGAAAGCCCATCGTTGCATACTACAGTCATGGAATACGTGACACCACAAACACTAGGTATGAACAGGAGATAGTACCAGACAGATAAACACTAGGTCCTGGTGAAACAATATAGAAATATCCAGATTATACTGACAACACTCACCTTGTGAGGAGGAAGCCGCCATCACACACAGAAACGTGGGGACCACAAATCACTGACACCTAGAGAGATAAAAAGATCAGCAGTGAGATTATAATAGTCATCAGAATACTTATTACTAGCACAAATCATCAGCATATACTTTTACATTAATATTTTGCTTGCATCATGGATAATAAATGGATATATTCTGAAAACACTGTGCTGGTGAACATGGCATGATCTGGTGAGGAACTGAATGTGAGGGATGAAGGAGAGGCAAGAATTTAAGAGATTACTCAAGCAATGGATGTCTTCAAGAAAGAAGATCTTGACTGTGAGGAACAGCTCAGACTTGGGAATGAAGATGGATTTGGGGAAATGCAGACAAATTCAACTATATATAGTGCTGGCCAGGACATGCAGGAGGATATGACTGAAGACAATTGGTACAACAAGCAGAAGCAATGAGATTTTGTACTTATTACCAATAACTCATTTTCTCTTATTTCAGCGGATGACACAGGAACCATGGGGTAAAGGATCCTTATTAAAGTGATCGTAATGTTATCTCCTCTTTATCACATCTCTCCTGTAGTCTATAACTAAATCTCTCCCATAGAATAACATAGGAACTGGAGAGTTTATCACACTGGAGAAGTTGTCTTCTCTTTATCACACCTTAGTTCATCTCCCCTGTAGTCTATAACTAATGATCTCCCATATAATAACATAGGAACTGGAGAGTTTATCTCACTGGAGAAGTTATCTCCTCTTTATCACACCTTAGTACATCTCCCCTGTAGTCTATAACTAAATCTCTCCCATAGAATAACATAGGAACTGGAGAGTTTATCACTGGAGAAGTTATCTCCTCTTTATCACACCTTAGTATATCTCTCCCTGTAGTCTATAACTAAATCTCTCCCATAGAATAACATAGAAACTGGAGAGTTTATCTCACTGGAGAAGTTATCTCCTCTTTATCACACCTTAGTATATCTCTCCCTGTAGTCTATAACTAAATCTCTCCCATATAATAACATAGGAACTGGAGTGTTTATCTCACTGGAGAAGTTATCTCCTCTTTATCACACCTTAGTACATCTCCCCTGTAGTCTATAACTAAATCTCTCTCATAGAATAACATAGGAACTGGAGAGTTTATCACACTGGAGAAGTTATCTCCTCTTTATCACACCTTAGTACATCTCCCCTGTAGTCTATAACTAGCCCTGATGAAGTGGCTCTTGGCTACGTAACACATAGGGTAGAATATAGGTCTTGTATTTTATACATTTTTATTGTATGTGCACATATATATATTTTATGTTTATGTGTATCTATCTGTTATAATCAGAGACTGAATACATTTTATAGTTTTGGATACTATAGTGATGTGATACAGTCTCTATTCAGTGAGGTCCACTCCCCAAGGAGTTCCTCATCTCGTATAGGATCAGTTTGGAGTTTCATCTTGCACCTTTTATACTTCTCTATCTTCACTCTGTAGATTTTATTCTATTAGCAGAGTTTTAGGTCATTTTTTACCAGGAGAGGAGGAGAGATCCTATCCAGAGGAACGAAGGACAAGGATGGGGAGAAAGCCTCACAGATACCTTCACTGGGAGTAATCCAGTGGAAGTCACTATAGTGAGAGGCTAGTATATGCCTCAGGAACAAGTGAGCAGAACCAGTGGGCACAAAAGAGGTAATTTTCAACGGATAAGGTTCATTTAAAGCATTGACAGTCTACACTTAGAGCGTGTGCGCTCTTCTTTTTTTTGTTTGTTCTATTACAGCACACAGAGCACTCGGTGCTGCAGTTATCACATCAGATGGATCACTCAGTGCTGCAGGTATCACATCAGATGGATCACTCAGTGCTGCAGTTATCACATCAGATGGATCACTCAGTGCTGCAGGTATCACATCAGATGGATCACTCAGTGCTGCAGTTATCACATCAGATGGATCACTCAGTGCTGCAGGAACCACATCAGATGGATCACTCGGTGCTTCAGGAACCACAACAGTTAGATCACTCAGTGCTGCAGGTATCACATCAGATGGATCACTCAGTGCTGCAGGAACCACATCAGATGGATCACTCAGTGCAGCAGGAACCACAACAGATAGATCACTCAGTGCTACAGGTATCACATCAGATGGATCACTCAGTGCTACAGGTATCACATCAGATGGATCACTCAGTGCTACAGGTATCACATCAGATGGATCACTCAAAGCTGCAGCTGATAGTGTTACATTGTATAATATTACACAGAACACTCAGTGCTGCAGAGATAGTATAACATCCTATATAATAATTCGCTAAATGTGTGTCTGTCAGAAGCCGTCATGTGCACTATAGAATGCCCGCACCCGGCTGATAATGGAGTGGGGCTCTGACTTTAGACCATAGTCCTCTAAGGTCTGAATTTGGAGCGCCCCTGCTCTGTATCAGCCGCGGCGCGGGCAGTCTCTACTGTGCATGACTGCACCGCGGCCTTTGCTGGGTGGCACAGTGGTCCTTGTTCACGGGCTGTTCAACTAGTTGTGTTACATCACACAGAACATTCAGTGCTGCAGGGATAGTGTAACATTGTATTACATCACATAGAGCATCCAGTGCTGCAGTGATAGTGTAACATTGTATTACATCACATAGAGCATTCAGTGCTGCAGGGATAGTGTAACATTGTATTACATCACACAGAGCATTCAGTGCTGCAGGGATAGTGTAACATTGTATCACATCACACAGATAGCTTTCATTGCTTCCGGGATAGTGTAACATTGTATTACATCAAACAGAGCACACTGTCAAACACCAAAACACCCTCCCAAACACTAACCCTACATTACTCTTAACAATAACAATAAAGTGAAACAATACTACCCCTAACACTATCCTATTATCCATACCCCATAACTGTAACACTTACCTGTCATCCACTGTAAGTTTTCTTCTGTAATCTTTTATCTTCTGTCCTCTTCACCTGTGATCTTCTTATCTTCTTCTTTCTTCTTCTTCTTCTTCTCTTTCTTTAAATATATTGTTCCTCACTGAAGAAATAAAAATAAGTTTCAATTATTCATGCCCCTGAAGTTATTAGTCCAATATATGTATGCTGTCGCCGCTGGCCGAAAAACAGGTGAAGAATCCCCCCCCCCCCTCCAATATACCTCTCTGGTTGTTACTGATGTAAATTTGAACAGAGACTGGCTTTTATATGGCCAGTCTCTGTTCAAAGTGGTTTCCATGCTTCTATTAGCTGTCATCTCCCAGACAATCAGCTTCTAGCGGGAGGGATGATAAAACCTGCTGACCTCACACTCATCAGAAGCAGAGGTATATATATCCATGTGACCCACCCCGTGTGTATATTGTGGTGTGTGAGCATGAAGTGCTGAAGGCAGCAGAGATCTCCTTCTCCATGCCGGAGTTAAGTTGGCAGACTGCTAAGTCAGTCAGTGGCCTATTGGTACTGGACAGTACAAGGACTGTATATGTTGACCCATTGCTCCTCCATTGACCAACAATTGGTGTGGACCTCCCATTATTGTACTGACCTAAGTCATTATCCAGAGAGAGAGAGACAAATTGAGTTAATCTGACATCTGCTGTACTTCTGCAATAACTGGTCATCAGTCTTTACTTGCCCTTGTCACATTTTGGCTACTCTATTTGGCACCTTGCAGAAATTTAATGAGGATATTGAGACCTGGTCTTCTTAAACAGACAGATCAGAACAATTTATGTCAGCAAATGGAATCCCAGAGGATCAAGCAAAAGGCTGTTTTTTTGACAGTGGTGGGGACAAAAACTTATTCTTTTCTACAAAACCTACTTGCACCACTAAAACCTGGGGACAAGTCTATGAAAGAACTGATTGAGACAATTACTAGCTTTGATTAACCACAGCCCCTAGAAACTGTGGAACATGTCCATTTTTACTCTAGAAAGCAATACCAAGGGACGAGCATACTAACATATATGGTTTATTTGAGGCGTCTGGCAGTATGTTGTAATTTTGAGAAGCATTTGACACAGATGCAGCGCGATCAATTTGTTTGAGGCCTGTTGAATAAAGCCATTCAGAAATGGCTGTTGTCTGAAAAGACACTGACCGATAAGTCTGCTGTAGAAAAATCCTTGGAAATGGCTGAATGGGAATCTGCTCAGTATCAAGCACAAAATATGAACACCACGCAGACCTTAGAAGAGGCGACAGCTTTAAAGGGGAAGTAAACTTTTTTTAGGAAAAGATATATATTGTAGGGATTTTCCTATAGAGTAAAATAAGGGTACTTCCACTGCAGAGAGATTTATATTTCCAGAGTTATTACAGTTTAAACCCATGTTTTTTTACATTAGCAGTGCCCTCTAGTGGTCAAATTCTAATTAGATTTCCTGTTAGATTCTAATGGAAAGGAAAGTCAGAAAAGTCAGAGACATACAGTTCTCCATAGAATGTGATAGAAACTGCTGAGTCACTTCCTGTCAGTTAGACCTATCAGGAAGTAAACACACAGTAAATTCACTTCCTGTCAGTTAGAACTATCAGGAAGTAAACACACAGTAAATTCACTTCCTGATTATTTAAACTGCTATAATTTTTTAATAAAACATCTGACAGCAGTGGGAGTTACCTTTTTTTATTCAGCAGGAAAAGCTCTATAAAATATGTGTTTTCATAAAAAAAGTTTACTGTTCCTTTAAGTTGACACAGAATAGGCCGGTGATGCAGAGAGAACAGACCACATGTAGGTAGTGTTACCACTGTGGCGCTACCACACACAAATCCCACCAATGTAGATTCAAGGATGAAGGGCTAGATTTAAAGGCAGGCATTAGTAGAAAAAAACACTTAAGGGTGCGTTAACGTGCAGTAAGCCATTTAAAGGTCCATCTTAATAAGAGATAACGGCAGTTCACAAATCATTACGGATGATAGACGTACGTGCATTGAGACTCGTGGAACAAGATTCCCCAGAGCCATTTAAAGGAGTGCGGTACTGCTAACGGCAGAGAAAAACATACATTTAATGGCCAAAAGATGGTTGTGCCCGGTGACTCTGGTGCTGTCTCCTCAGCCTCTGCTGTCTCCCCAGCCTCTGCTGTCTCCTCAGCCTCTGCTGTATATTCAGCCTCTGCTGTCTCCTCAGCCTCTGCTGTCTCCTCTGCTGGTGCTGGGTGTGCTGTGGCTGCTACTGCTGTGACAGCTGATGGAGTGGCTTCTGCAGATGGTGTGTATGTGCCCACCACATCGAGTGACCTACTGCTGCCCACTGATATCTGTGCTGGTGGTGGTGGTGCTGCTGCTGGAGGGTAGTAGCTCCTGGAAGTGGTAGGATGCATCCACCTCTCCTCCTGCAACCAGCCACTGTAATGGTGTGGAGCATCCTGTGGTGGTGCAGCCAGCTGGGGTCAGCCAGTTGTTGGGCAGCCAGTTGGGGGGCAGCCAGTGCAGCTGTTTGGGGGGCAGCCAGTTGTTGAGCAGCCGGTTGGGGGGCAGCCAGTGCACCCAGTTGGAGGGCAGCCAGTGGTGATGCAGCCATTTGGGGTGGAGATGTGGATGTTGGGTATGGTGCCCATTGGCTGGTCCCCTCCTTCAAATACTCCTCACTGGGTGGTGTGGTCGGCTCCTTCATGCGCTCCTGCTGTGCTGGAGGCCCGTAAGCTGTGTGGAGAATTGAGATTGTGTGATCAGTAAACGGAGTACAAGAGTACTCCCACTGCTGAAGGGTGTTTTTTAAAAAAAGTATCACAGCTCAGAGTTGAATTATTTGCTGCAATATCCCAGTGGCCTGAAATTGTACAGTGGCGCTGTTACTACATCATCCTATGGGGATTTATGGTCCCGGGACCAGAGCTGTTCATAGGATGGTGTAGCAACATCGCTATTATATGATATCAGGCCACTGTGATATTGCATCTGAAATATTCAACTTTGAGCTGTGATTCTTTTTGAATAGAGCACCTTTAAGCAGTGGGAATACCCTTGTTTTACTCGGGGGATTAACCCTACGACATATGTTTTTCTTTTCACATTTTGGGTATCACTATCCCCTTAACGGGATAGCAATGGTTAATTCCACCTTGATATAATATTGTAGGCATTGTAAAAAAGATGTGGATCGATATTAGTCCTATCCCTCCTACCCTCATGGTGAGACAGATATTGTTCTATGTGACAGCTGGAGAGTTCACTCACTTGACCACACAGAGGCTCTCCGGCAGAGCCTAAATTGCCCCATTCAGAGATGAATACTTCTTTGGAATGGTCTACAAAGTGTGCCTGGACCATTCCAATGAGGTATTCATCTCTAAATGGGTCCATTTTGGCTCTGTTGGAAAGCCTCCGTGTGGTCAATTGACTGATATCTCTAGCTGTCACATAGAACAATATCTGTCTAACCATGAGGGTAGGAGGGATAGGACTAATATCGATCCACATCTTTTTACAATGCCTACAATATCACATCAAGGTGAAATTAACCATTGCTATCCCATTACAGGTACACAGAAAGGAATATGGTCTGATATGTACCTTTCATATGGGTACAAACATATCCTTACTAGATATGAACCCAGAGATCCGTTCAGTACATGTGATTGTCTTACTGCCTATATATGTGCACCCATCACAAACTAACTTTTATTGATATCATGAATACAAACATACCTTGTATATCCCATCTAAGTAAGGTGGAATATACTAGGCATGTGTATTCTGATGATATCAATAACAGTTAGTTTGTGATGGGTGCATATATATGGCCAGGAAGGCAATCACACGTACTGAACTGATCTCTGGGTTGACATCTTGTTGGGACATATTTTTACCCATTTGAAAGGTATCCATCCACATACATATCTGACCGTTTTTCTTTGTGTACATATCTTTTGGGAACAGATCTGCAGTGGGATTCAAGTGGTATTCAACTCTATCTTATCAGTTATTGAGTACAATGCACAATTTTGAATTATTTGACAGGTGACTCTCTGGTTGCATTGATGGTATCCTATGCATTGCATTGTGATGCATGGGATACCACCCTGGTACTCACAGATTGATGAACTGGACAGAATCCTGTCCATGTCTTGTGTTCCAGCTAAATCCTGAAGGGCAACAATCAAGGCAGTGGTGAGGGATATCTTTGATTGAGGCCTGTTTTTTCTTTATGTATGAGCCCATCGATCCTTCTGAGTGAGGCAACCGTACTCAATCCGAGATATCCATCATTCATGGCCTGTTGGTCACCAAGGTACAATGGTTGATACATGTTTCCCATGTGTATCCTGCAAACAGTGGCTGGTGTACCATCCATCCATGGCATCAGCACTCGTGAGGATCCATGTGTGAATCAAATGTGAGATATGTCATTTCAAGTTAGAGTAAATTATTGCAGACACAACACCAAGGCTTACTTTTTTCACCTTTAATTCTGGGAAATTATTTTAGGCCTGTGTGTTGCACATACAACCAGTTATTCTCAGTGGCACTGTGATTTGTTACCTGCTCCATCCTTTTTGTGATTCAGTAAGTGGTGAATTAGACCTGGTGAACTGGACATGATGCTGACTTCTCCAGTGATCTCATTTCCCCATTTGCAATGTTTTCCATGGAGTCTATACAATGGGACCATAGCAACTTGATTCATGTGTTTGTATGTTCTCCATGGACTAACATTGGGGTTAACTTCTCTCCACCATCTCTTTGGCACCGCTTAGTGAATGTCCCCTGTGTAGCATGTGATCGTTAGCCTATCGACTTGTTTGTTGTCTGGTTAACCCTTTGAGTACCAGAGGGGTTGCTAAAGCATTGTTGAGTGATGCATTGATGATCCCTCTAGCACTCAAGGGGTTATGATCTGGTTTCCCCATGGGTATATGGGTGACATTGTGTGGCAACAGTAATGATGTTTAACAGACAACAATTTAAACAGTATGGTTTGTGTGTATTGTGTGTGATGAGCACAACGACAAGAGGGTTGAACTGGGACTTGGACAGGTTTGGGCCTGGTTGAACCTTGCCATTTGTTCTTGTGTTGTATCCTGTGTTTAACCCTAAAGGTGCTGTGTTGGTGCAGTTGTGTGGATGAATGATGGGCATATGTTGAGGTGTGACTGTGTTTGCAGCTTGTGTTGGTTGATGTGGTGTGTGGTTATGTGATGATGCACTTACCGGTAGTGTGGAGGCTCCTCTCATCCCCAGTGTCTGATCCTCCAGGGACCCCCTCGATCAGTGTCGGGGACATATTCACCCGCACCATCTCCTCCCACCCGCAGAAAGTGATAGGGAGAGGTGGGCCACCGCTGGTGCCTTGGCGTGCTTGGCGATCTCGGTGAGCTTGTTTTTGACCACCCTCCGGAAGTCGCCCCATTATTTTTTTGATGAACGCCACATCCCGCCAGCATGGAGCCACCGCGTTCAGCCGGCTGCAGATCTGGTTCCAGGCTGCCTTTCTCCTCACTGACAGGCCAGGGACCTTTTCCGTAGGGTGGAGGACACTGTCTCTCTCGAGGACAGCCTCCACGAGAGCCGTTTTCTCCTTCTCTGTGTATTTGGGATCCCTTATCCAGCCCTCCTCAGCTCCAGCATGGGAGGATTCAAAGCCGGAGTGTCCTGCCTCCTCTGCCCCTGACTGTGTAGGGTGCTCCTCAACAGGTACCCCTCGTCCCACTGACATAGCTGCCCCTCTCCTTTGTGCGCCTGCTCTTGTGGCCCGGATCCCCCTCCACCCTGCGGATCTCCCTCTCCCAGCCCTGCTCTACTCAGGAATGCCCTCCTGACCTTCCTCCTCCTCCACTGCTCTCCCCATCCCTCTCTCCTGTCCTCCTCTCCTAGCCATCACTCACCCACTCACACCCAGGCACTCCCACAGACCCTCACAGACACACTCGATCCACTCACTCTCTGTCACACACTTTCACTCACAGATTCACACTGACAAAATAAAGTTTATAAATGTGTTAGGTGTGTCTATGTGTATGTGTTAGTGTTTGTATGGGTGTATATAACATGTGCCAAGGTGTGATATGTTTCTAATTGAGTGCAATGCTCTCCTCTCTCCAAACTACAAAAACGCCTACCTCCAATGAATGCTCCTCTCCCCTCGCTCTTGACACTATCCTCCGCTCCTGGGTCCTGAGATCTAGCTCACAAAAACTTGATAACAGACAATGTGTGATGGTTATTTTGGGGTATATTTAGGTGTATTTGAACTTTTTTGATACTTTGGGGCCTTGGGATTGGCTGTGTGTTT
Source organism: Rhinophrynus dorsalis (assembly GCA_037306005.1). Lineage (NCBI taxonomy): Eukaryota > Metazoa > Chordata > Amphibia > Anura > Rhinophrynidae > Rhinophrynus > Rhinophrynus dorsalis. The sequence continues at coordinate 625,894,881 of CM074719.1, read as the reverse complement.
GAATTTCTTGGTGCATTAATCAGGGTTGCTAGCCAAAGGCAGCCGGTATGTTACATTTTGCCTTTACTTGTGTTATCGGGTGATTTGGCCACACGGTGATGCTTTAACAGGTGCGACAGCGGGTTTTGTGTTATGTGTTTTAGTTGTGCCTACGCCCGATAGCTATTCTTGTAGAGTACCTATTATATCTGCCGTAAATCATGTATTATTTGTGTGCAATGTGCCTTTTTTGCTTAGCAGCTAGTTTAACGTGAGCCTTTAAATCTAGCCCAAAGAGAGAGAAAGAGAAGCAGGAATAGAAATGAACACATTACCTGGGTATATACAGGTACAAGTAGCCCACACATAGATATATAGACAGTAACCTCTTCATTAAAGGATAAGAGAGACAGAGAAGCAGGAATAGACATGAACACATTACCTGGGTATATACAGGTACAATCAGCCCACACACAGATATATAGACAGTAACATTGTCATTATTGTGAGACAGAGAAACAGGAATAGATATGAACACATTACCTGGGTATATACAGGTACAATCAGTCCACACACAGATATATAGACAGTAACATTGTCATTATTGTGAGACAGAGAAACAGGAATAGATATTAACACATTATCTGAGTATATACAGGTACAAATAGCCCACACACAGATATATAGACAGTAACATTGTCATTATTGTGAGACAGAGAAACAGGAATAGATATGAACACATTACCTGGGTATATACAGGTACAATAAGACCACACACAGATATATAGACAGTAACATTGTCATTATTGTGAGACAGAGAAACAGGAATAGATATGAACACATTATCTGAGTATATACAGGTACAAATAGCCCACACACAGATATATAGACAGTAACCTCTTCATTACTGCAAGACAGTGAAGCAGGAATATATGAACTCATTACCTGGGTATAAAGTAACATAGTAAAATAGTTGATGAGTCTGAAAAAAGACATCCATTCGTCCAGCCCATGCCAAATCACTGCTGTTGATCCAGAGAAAGGCAAAAAAAAAAGATAAAACATTGAAGCCATTTGCAATTAAGCCCTAAGTGGGTAAAACAAATTTCTTCCTGACTCCAAATGGCAGTCAGATTGTTCCCTGGGTCAACATCCTATCTGCTTTAAAGTCATCTGTTATCATTCTTAATATTGTTCTGTGCTAGATAGGTAAACATTACTTTTATGAAAGCAGTTACAGTATCTGCAAGCACAGCATACCGTGACAAAGAAATCCATAGCTTTACCTCCCTTACTGTAAAAAAAATACCTTCCTTTGTTTTAGATGAAAACACCTGGATAAATTCTCATTCTTAGTTCAGCCCTTTGAGTCAATAATTAATTAGATAGTTCTTTGTATTGACCTTGAATATATATGTAAATGGTAATCATATCACCTCTTAGACGTCTCTTCTCTAATGCAAACAAACCCAGTTTGGCTAGTCTCTCTTTATAACTCAGATCATCCAATCCCTTTATCAGTTTTGCTGCATGTCTCTGCACCTTTTCCAGTTCAGTTATGTATTTTTTAAGAAATGGTGCCCAAAACTGTACTGCATATTTTACATGAGGCCTAACCAAGGATTTATATGGGGGTAGAAGTATATTAGCATTGGGTGCATCTATTCCTCTTTTTATGCAGGCTAGTACTCTATTTGCTCTTGCAGCAGCTGAGTGACTCTGCACACTGCTGTGAAGACTATTGTCTATCAGTACCCCTAAATCTTTCTCTAATGAGGATTTCCCAAGTTGTTTCCCATTTAGAGTGTATGTAGCAAGTTTGTTTCTGCAGCCCAAATGCATAACCTTACATTTATCTATATTAAGTGTCATCCGTCACTTTTCTGCCCATTCACTTAGTTTATCTAAATCCTTCTGTAGGGAAAAAACATCCAGCTCTGTATGTATTTCCTTACATAGCTTAGTGTCATCATCAAAGATTGTGACACTACTTTCAATTCCCACTACTAGATCATTAATAAACAAATTAAAAATCATTTAATCAGTTCTCAATCCATGTACAGATACCACCTCCCAAACTGAAGCCTTTTAATCTATGCAGCAACGCTTTGTGATGCAATCCAAGTATACATGAACAACAATTCCCTTGTCCAAATTACTGTTTACCCTTTTCGTAAAAATGCAAGGAAATTAGTCTGACATGATCTATTCTTCATAAAACCATGCTGATTCCTACTAATAATATTGTTTGTCTTCACATAGTTCTGAATACTGTCAGTTAGTAACCCTTCTAATATTACTCATTATGGAAGTCAAGCGCACAGGTCTATAATTTCCTGGTTTGGATCTTGTCCCCTTTTTGAACAATGATACTACATCAGCTTTCCTCCAATCACAGGGCACTATTACCTTGGTATATACAGATAGAAAAAGCTCACACACAGCTATATAGAGTAACTTCTTCATTATAGATGATAAAGAAGCAGGGGTAGGTACTAATTACCTGGGTATATACAGATACAAACAGCTCACACACAGATATATAGACAGTAACCCCTTCCTCATAGGATAGAGGGAAAGAAGAAGGAATCAATATGAACTCATTACCTCTGCATATAGAAGTGCAGCTCAGCAGAACAGCAGACATTATCTTAGGGATTTATTCCATTTGGCTCCAATGGGAAAAACCTCAACACATTGAGCAGAGCAGGAAGAGAAAGTATATATATATATATATATATATAATGTTGAAATAACCAGCACAAGCAGGTGATTGACTGGAAAGGGACAGCCACACGCCCACACTCATGTACCAAGAACATTATGCAATTCTGTGGGAAAACAACTGTACTCTAAGCCAGAGTTTCTTATACTTTACAGTGAAACTACGCTGCAGTTCTTATAAGAAGAATAACACTCAGTTTCTATTAATTCAGTATCTGCAAATTAATAAACCCCTCTCCTTGGGGTAGAAAAGGCAGAAACTGATATTAGATCCATCTGTCCAATTTGTCACAAATAACATTTCAATTATTTTCATGGTAGTATGACATATCTTCATTAGTTTCAATAAAATGCAAAAATAGTCTCTTTCCGTGGGTTTGGTTAAGGATTGAAAATGTGGGAAAGTGGAAGAAAGAGGTGGGGCTAGCTTCATATTCATAACAAAATGGTTTTACACCTGCACACGCACTCTCTCTCACATACACACACACAGACACATGGACACACATACACACACTTACACCTCTAGACACACATACACCCCTAGAAACACACACAAGCATAGTCATACACACACACACACACTCCAACCCCCACACACAAACACATACACCACCAGAAACATACACAAGCACAGACATAAACACACGCGCACACACACACTCCAACCCCCCCCCACACACATACACCACCAGAAACATACAAAAGCACAGACATACACACACACACATACACCACCAGAAACATACACAAGCACAGACATACACACACACACACTCCAACCCCCCCCACACACACATACACCATCAGAAACATACACAAGCACAGACATACACACACACACACACACTCCAACCCCCCCCACACACACATACACCATCAGAAACATACACAAGCACAGACATACACACACACACACTCCAACCCCCCCCCCCCACACACATACACCACCAGAAACATACACAGGTACAGACATATGCACACTCTGAGCCCTACACACACACACCCTAGACACATGCAGCCGCCCACACACACACACCTGTAGACACACACACACATATACATACACTCACACCCACAAACATAGATACACAAAGATGCAGCCCATGATACCAATCCTAGCCGCACAAACCTCTAGCCACACACACATACACCCCAGGTACACAATAACATACACATATACACCGAAACATAGCCCCCAGACACACACATCCCTAGACACACATAGATACAGACATATTCAGATATATATCCTGAGACACACACAAACAAGCACAGACATGCACACAAATGCAGACACACACAAACACAACCCTTGAAACACACACACTAACTCCCCTAGATATACAGACACACATGCACATACACACATATACTCACTCTCTCTCACTTACACACACACACACCTAGACACAAGCACAAACTCACAACCCTAGTCACACACACAGACACATGGACACACACACTTGCACCTCTAGACACACACACACATACACCCCTAGAAACACACACAAGCACAGACATACACACACACACACTCCAACCCCCCCACACACACATACACCACCAGAAACATACACAGGTGCAGACATACGCACACTCCGACCCCAAAACACACACACACACACAGACACACACACACCCCTAAACACATGCAGTTGCAGACACACACAAACACAATCCTTGAAACACACACACTCACTCTCCTAGATATACAGACACACATGCACATACACACATATACTCACGCACACACACACATGCATATAGACAATATACACATACACACACACCCCTAGACACACACACACTCACAGCGTTAGATACACTCACACTCTTTTTTGTTTGTTTACTATATTTTTATTGTTTTTAGGAATCAAAATCAATCAGACACAAATAAGTTCGTGTGCTGTAACATCAAAGCATAAATATCTTGGTATAGAGTGCAATTTCTATATATCACAAATATAACAGTAAAATACAATAACCATAGATTGCATTAAATTAGTATATTAACCCCTTAAGTACCCATGACATGGCAGGACCATCATGGGTAAAACGTTCGTTAAGAACCCGTGGTCCTGGCACATTATGGAATTCACGCTGCTCGGAGACCCCTGATTTGATTTCAGAAAAAAAAAACAAAGCTCCATGGTGCTTAACTGCCAGTCGCTCAGTGTATACAAAGAGACAAAAGGGTAGGTTTTATTGCAGGTGCTAATTGTATCATTGCTTCTATCTCCAGTTTTCCCCATAGACTGCAATAGGAAAATGTTTGATAAAATGGGTGTTAAAGGGATAGTAAACCTTGAAAATAAATGTATTTTATATTGTAGCCCTTAAAAAAACATGAAAAATGATATAAGTCTTATCTCCCAAACCTTTATGGTTTGGGAGATATTCAGAAGTAAAATAAAGTAAAATTCCCTTTTCCTGGCTGTTTCAGCCAAGTCTGCCATCTAGTGGACAGATTTGGAATTCGATCCACAGATCAACCTGCAGCTCTTCATCATTGCCGATTTAAAAATAATTTCTTCATTGGAATGGTCTACAAAATGTGCTTGCAAGCCAGGTACACTTTGTAGACAGTTCCAATTAAGTAGTTCTTTTTAAAGATCGTGAACTCTGCACTGCTAAAGAGCTGCCGGTTGATCTGTGGACCGAATTCCAAATCTGTCCACTAGATGGCAGACTTGGCTGAAACAGCCAGGAAAAGGGAACTTTATTTTACTTGTGAATATCTTCCAAATCATAAAGGTTTGGGAGATAAGACGTATATCATTTTTCATGTTTTTTAAGGACTACAATATAAAATAAACTTATTATCAAGGTTTACTATCCCTTTAACATTAATCTCCTGCAATACAATCCAGCCCCAGATCTGGAGAAAAGAGAAGTTACAACTCAAGGGCTTGATTCTATTGCAGGTACTAATTTTATCACTGCTTTTATCTCCAGTTTTCCTCATAGTAACATAGTAACATAGTAGATAAGGCTGAAAAAAGACATGCGTCCATCAAGTCCAGCCCATGCCAAAAACACCCCTGTTGATCCGGATGAAGGCAAAAAAAGCCCTCTGAAGCCATTTCCAATCTAGTCCCAAGTGTGTGTGTGTGTGGGGGGGGGGAATTATTCCTTCCTGACTCCCAATTGGTAGTCAGATAGTTCCCTGGATCAATATCCTATTTGCTTTGAAGCCATCTGTCATAATTGTCAATATTGTTCTGTGCTAGATAGGCATCCATTGCTTTTTTGAATGAAGTTGCATTCATAGACTTCAATATGAAAATGTTTGATAAAACGAGTGTTAACATTAATCTCCTGCAATAGAATCCAGTCCCAGATCTGGAGAAAAGAGAACACAAGGGCAGGATTCCATTGCAGGTGCTAATTGTGTCACTGCTTTTATCTCCAATTTTCCCCATAGACTACAGTAAGAAAATGTTTTATAAAACGTGTGTTAAAGGGATAGTAATGTATCATAATAAAAGCAGCTCTAATTAATCATCATAGTATTTGGACTTTGGAGAGTGTTATTTCACTTCTGTCAGAGTTGTAGTACAAGAGTAATTCAATGATAAAGTATCCCCCTCCCGCCCCTTTTACTGATGTAACACTGCTCAGCCAGAGCAGAAAGGAGGTGCCCAGGTAGATTGCAGAAAGGGACAATCTTCAATTAACATAAGGGAAAAACCTGAAAAACTTGTCAAGGGGGGCAGGGTTTCCATTGTTCTCATAGGAAGAAGATTGTCCCCTTCTGTTATCTGTCTGGTCTATGGACTGCATTCCACATCTGAGAAGAGATGGCTTACACTAGGTAAAAGGGGCGGGAGGGGGAACTTTGCTTGTGAATATCTCTCAAACCATAAGGGTTTGAGAGATAAGACTTATATCATTCTTCATGTTTTTTTAATGCCTACAAAATAAAATAAAGATAAAACAAAGTATTACTATCCCTTTAACATTTAGCACCTGCAATAGAATCTAGCCCCAAGTGAGAGGATCTAGGGCAGGATTCTATTGCTGGCGCTAAATGTTTCTCAAAAAATTTTCTTATTGAAGTCTATAGGGAAAATTGGAGATAAAAGCAGTGATAAAATTAGCACCTGTAATAGCATCCAGCCCCTAGAGAGTTATAAAAGGAGGAATATTGTTAAGCCCTCAAGAGTACTTTACAATTTTGCCCATATTTTCTCTTGATCCTTGGAGACCGCTTTGAAATAAATGTATTAAAGGGATAGTAAACCTTGAAAATAATTTTATTTTATATTGTAGCCCTTAAAAAAACATGAAAAATTATATAAGTCTTATTTCATAAGTAAAATAAAGTTCCCTTTTCCTGGCTGTTTCAGCCAAGTCTGCCATCTAGTGGACAGATTTGGAATCCGGTCCACAGATCAGCCAGCAGCTCTTTAGCAGTGCCGAGATCACGATCTTTAAAAAGAACTACTTCATTGGAACTGTGTACAAAGCGTGTCTGGCTCGCAAGCACACTTTGTAGACCATTCCAATTAAGAAATTCTTTTTAAAGATGGTGATCTCAGCACTTCTGGAGAGGCACAGCCGGTCCCGGGACCGGATTCCAAATCTGAAGGGTGGAGCAATGACGTCACTCCAGGGGAAACGTTACTTCTGAATATCTCCCAAACCATAAAGGTTTGGGAAGTAAGACTTATATCATTTTTCATGTTTTTAAAGTGCTACAATATAAAATAAACTTATTTCAAGGTTTACTATCCCTTTAAAGCATCCCAGTTCTATGGAATTTAGGGCTCGATCCAAATGTTGGAGTTAAAACCTACGTGAAAGAAAAAAATGCCGTTGCGAGTTAACCAAGACCAGGTAACGTGAGATTCATATCTTCCTTACCCAGAAAGGTTAACGTGCAACGGCCTACAAAACACACGAAAACTACAAAACTGGAGTCGCCAAAAATCTGACCTCATCGCCATCGTAAAACACACGATAAAGAACATGAGAAACGTCCCAATAAAAGAAACAAGTGAAACATCCGATGTTACCTAGTGCCCCAGCCAATCACAGCACCCCAAAGTATAAAGTTCAGTCAAATAAACTATATATAGACCAAAAATAACCGACGCACCTTTGTCTGTGTATCGGTTTCATTATAGCTAGAGCACAGGACCCAGGAGCGGAGGCTAGTGTAAAGAGACAGGTAGTAGAGGTGCATCACACACAGGTAGAAGGAGTTGGAGAGGGCTGTTACCACTTAATACACATAATACACTTTTGCACATACCAAATACACGCATTCAAGCACATACACACATAGGCCATATTTTTTTTTTTAGTAAAGCGCATACACTTTTATCTTTTTTGTTGACAGTGTGAGTCTGTGAGTGACAGAGAGTGAGTGAGTGATGGCCTGATTGCCTGAGTGTGAGTGGGTGAGAGGAATAGAGAGGAGAGAGGGGTGGGGAGAGTAGGAGGAAAGGAGGAAGAGGAGCAGGTGAGCATCCCTGGTCAGGGTAGGGTAGGGGAAGGAGATCTCTGGGGAGGAGAGGGAGACACGCCAGAGTAGGCACACAGAGAGCAGGGCCAGAGCTGCCAGTGGGACGAGGAGTAAGTGAGGGGGAGCACCCAACACAGAGTCAGGGTTCTCTAATGACCTCTAGGGATGAGGAAGAGGACAGGGCGAGAGACCACAGGTTTACTGAGCAGGAGAACCTCATCCTGGTGGAGGCCATCATCACCAGGGATAGGATCCTGTTCCCCAGGGGGAAGGTTGTCGGCATGGGGGCCAAGTGAAAGGCCTCATGGAGGGAGGTCCTGGCTCCTGTCAGTGCAGTGTCCAGCTGCAGCCGGTCCCTGGATGCAGTGAAGAAGAGGTGGGCCGAATGCAAAGCAAAGGTCAAGAAGATGGGCCAGGAGGCCATGCATGCTGCCAGCACAGGAGGTGGTCCGCCCCTGCGCATGCACTACATGGAGTGGGAGGAGGCAGTGCGGAGGACCCTGTCTGTGACAGCGGTGCAGGGAATCCCAGGATGGAGTAATACCAGGGAGGAAAGTAGCCTCCAGTCCACCGGTAAGTGCCTCAAGGCCTACACACAAATCACACAAATCCTTACACCACCAGACAGAGGCCAACACAGTGACACCTCAACACATGGTCAGCATTCCACACCACAACTCAGCCACACAGCTTGGAGGGATGTCAAACAAGGACAGAATACCTGACAAACCCAGCCTGATTGGTAATGGTCAAGTCCCTGTTGAACCCCCTTCATGCTGTCCACAACAACATCATGGACAGCACAAAAACAATGCACACTGTCATGTGTCAGTCACAGATCTAACTGGTATGTGTATCACAATGTCATACATAGAGTGACAAAGAGGTCAGAACACAACCCCGTGAGTGCCAGAAGGATAAGCAATGCACTGTTTGACAATACATTTGCTAGTCCCCTGGCACCCAAAGGGCTATCAGAGAATATCAAGGATGGGAATGGGGGTATTTCCTATTGTATTGTTACTGCATGTCAGGGCTAGGCATTGTACATGTAGGTAGTTAGTCCAAGTGGAACAGTCAAGGTTCAGCTTTCTGCATCATATGTACCCTGCAGAGTGTGGATGGCCAGGGGGCATTCACCGCCATCCCCACTCTGCAGGACATATGTGATTCACAAGGCTCAATCCTGATGGGGGAGGGCATTCACTAGGGTGTCAGAAACAGGTGACAATGTGTACATGAGAACTGCAGTGTCATCACATCTGCAAACCCTGTGTTATTCTGTGGAGCCAATGCACTGAGATGTGAACAGTCTGGGACATATCAGTGCTTAGGCTCCATAGTATAACATAAAAAAAGGAGAAGTAATCTCCAATAGTGTTGAATAACCATGCCTATGTTTACTGTGTGTTAGGATTTTAGCTGTCCTGGGGCCTGTTTTGATGTATCCTCCATCTGATTGGGTTGTTGGGTTCCACAGATCTTGTTGGTTGGTGTGCTTGCTGTGTCTGTTAGTGTTGCTGACATCATTGGTTGTACTCCATAGTCATTGGTCATCACTGGTGCATTGATGTGTTCAAAGGCCCTAGTGTGTTTGCTGTTGAGGCCTTGGTGATGTACTTGGAATGGGCTTGTATCACCCAAGGTGTTTTGGTCCAGTTTTGTTCACCACATGTATCCAGATGTAGGGGGATGCCTTGCCATACTCATACCTCAGGATACATATGATGACTAAAGCTACACCACTGTAGGTCATATGAATCTATGTATTAGATCCTGTCAGGTTCAGCAATCAGTGTGTGTCAGGATGGTAACCAATGCATTGCAAAGCAATAGATACCATCCTGCCACTCAACGGTTCACATGTTAATGTCATAGTCTTGCAGCACTCCTGTCATAGCTCACATCACTAATTACATCATGTCATTTCCCCACACAGCATACATGCCTTCATATGCGGGGGACCCTGGGACAAGCTCCTCTGATGAGCCAACCACATCCCGGGCTCTACCACCACCAACTCGTCAGCAGCTGGCCTACCAGACCCCACCACCACCACCAGCACCTCAGCAGTAGCAGCTGGCCTACCAGGCCCCACCTCCACCTCAGCAGCATCTGGCCTACCAGGCCCCACCACCACCTCAGCAGCAGCTGACCTACCAGTCCCCACCACCACCTCAGCAGCAGCTAGCCTGCCAGGCCCCACCACCACCAATGGGTAGACATTGAATGCCTGAGACAGTGGCCACAGCAGGCAGGATATGAGTCAACATCCAAGGCAAGGGGACACATGTGGCAGGAGGACACCCAGGGGTCCACATTTCAATGGCCCCTGTAGTATGAATATGTGGAGCTCATACGGGAGCCACAACGCCCACAGACAAGGGAGGTTTTCACCCCGCCACCACCACCCACACCACCAATGCACTCTGGGGGTTCCAAGGGAATTGAAGGGGCAATCCCAGAGCTAGAGATGTCCCCACACTCCCTCCAGGGTGGGCCTCCCCCCTTGAGGGTCACCGGGCTTCCCCACTGCTATCACCCTAATCTCCATTGCCTGAGGGGGAGCCAGTTGACACACACATGCCATCCCCACCACCGGTGTCTACTCCCTCAACAACACACAAAACAAATACCACCATCCTTGGTGGTGTGGTTTCTTGTACCTGTTATGTACCTGTCAGGTGTGTGTATGTGATGTTGTGGAGTTAATGTTGTTTTTCCATTGGGTTCTGGGGTTGCCTAGGTGAGCTTGCTTTGTTTTGTGCGTGATAGGTGTGCATGTTGTGTTGTGTGTTAACCCTTGTTATTCCAAGGTGTGTTGTCATGGCTTCCGTTGTGCTGCTTTGTGTCCCCCCTGTCCCTGTGCAGTTGCTGGATTCTTGTTTGTCTGTGACTTGTTTGTATGGTGTAAGCCAGTGGTTCTCAACCAGGGTGTCATGGCATGTTGGTGTGTCATGTGCACCAGCTCAGGGTGCCTCACTTTTTTCATGATGCTAGGTTCTTTAATGACATCACTTAATCCCTGTGAGAAAGCGGCTACCAGTGACTCATTATTCCAACCGACCTCTGCTGCCAATGTGCGAAATTCAATCGCATATTCGGCCACCATACAACTGCCCTGGTGGATAGACATAAGAAGTTTATCAGCAGAGGCAGATCGGAAGGGTACATCAAACACCTGTTTGAATGCCGACACAAACTCGGAAAAGTCGTGAATGATAGGTTTATCATTCTCCCAAAGTGGATTTGCCCATTACAAGGTCTTGCCCGACAAAAGTGAGACCAACAGTCTGACTTTACTGCGCTCATTGGGGAACGCTTGCGGTACCATCTCCATATAAATGCCCAATCGGTTTAGGAACCCACAACACAGCACTGGGTCTCCACCATACCGCTCTGGAAGTGGAGCTCGACAGTCAAAACCCCTGATCATGCCTGCGGCTGCTTGTACTGGGACTGTGTACTACCGGTGCCGTACTAACAGAGGGGGCCACCGGTTGTCCGACAGGACGGTCAAGGTGAGCAGTGCGGTTCAACAGTGTTTGTAACACCATCGTAATCTGATCAATACGCTGCTCCTGAGCCTCAACCCTGCTTAGTAAGTGCTGGACAGAAGGGTTACCAGTACCGTCTGTAGACATGGCCCTTTCGTACGGATTCAATAAAGAGGACTTGGACAAGTACTAAGGTAACACAATCTTTATTAAGGAGCACAACGTATAGGACAATGTAACACAGCAATAATAAAGGCAAGGTAGAGAATGTCAGGAAAGATCCCGCTGTTGATTTGGTACGGACTAGTTCCAGAAGACAGATAAGGGAAACTGCCTCAGGTCTGCACCAGAGGATAACTCCCGGGTCAACGTACCAAGGAAGGCAACATGCTACAGGTCCGCACCTGTATAGCAACACTCCCAGAGAAACCCACTGCGCTACAGGTCCGCATCTGAATGCCACAGAGGTATAAGGCGAGAGGAAGTCCACCAGAGTCACCAAAGACACCCACAAAATTATCCACTGGAGCGTTGGTATGCTGGGTGCGCAGTGGATAACCCCGGGCAACACCAAGGTGGTTGGTCAGACAAGTCAGAGTGGGATGGAGTGAAAACTGAACCATACCCACAGGTTTGCACCAGATTGGATGTCAGACACGCCAAGGGTCATACATGAAGCGGGTAGTCAGACAGCGCCAGAGGTCAACACCAGATAGGGTACTCAGACAAGCCTAGGTCATACACAGAATGGTTAGTCAGCCAGAGCCGCAGGGTTGCACCAGATTGGATGTCCGACACGCCAAAGGTCATGCACAGAGCAGGAAGTCATACAGGGCCAAGGGTCAACACCAGAATGGATAGTCAGCCAAACCAGTATAAGCACAGAGCCCAACACAACTACACTGGAACACCACAAAAGGGCAACTGAAGTTGTGTCCCAGCAGTTTAAGAACAAATTGCTCCACCCCAAGAGGTGGAGCAAAAACTACACTGTTACTTAAGAACCGGGTCGCAACTTCATCAGGGAATCCCTGAGACGCGCGCCCGAGTTCAGATGCGTCTGGAGGCCGCTAGAGGGAGCAACGAGGAGACAGGTCGCCTGGAGGGAACCCAGCACGTACCGGTACTTCCAGGGAGCATGGCACACCGCAGGAAGGAAGCCTGCCACCTAGCGGGTCTGGTGGTTGGCAAGGTAAGCTGCACTTACACCATCAGACATGTAGTCCCGTGCGCTGGCTGTGTTATAACCAGCTGTTGGTCAATGTATCCTTGTAGTGGCTGGTGCCGGAGGTTGAGCCTGGCGCAGGAGGCAGGGTCCAGGGCAGGGTTTTTGTGGCGCATGGTAATTCCATACTTGCCTATGTCCTACTTCATGTGGTGAACATCGGCCATGTTTTTATTTTTCGAAGAGGGAATACTGAGGATGGGCTAAGTCCTTTCCCTCCTGTATCTTTTACAAGAAGTGTAGGAGATATGCAGATCTCCTCCTAGCTGCACCCCGGGATGTGTATGCTGGGCTCAGGCAGTGTGGAGGAGATATGCAAATCTCCTCCTAGATGACTCCATGGGGTGTGTGTTTGGCACAGATGTGTAATTTGTGGTCCACATACCATTTAACTAGCTTAATCATATGACACACAGTGAATTACAGGTGAAAGTTCTGCTTTACAGTGGCATACTAGATAAGAGCTCATGATCTAACATTGAACATTTGAACATTCAGATGTTATTTATGTAAGTGCTACTATACAGTACTACTATACAGAGAGGGTAACAGGCTCAACAGCCTCCCAGAAGAGGTGATAGAGACAAATACGGTAAGGGATTAGGGAATTCATAAATGCCTGGGACAGACAAATCAATTATTAGAACAAAGTATGTGGAAAATATATTTTATTAGATAGGTAGGTGGGCAGACTGGACGGGTCAGATGGCTGTTATTTGCTGTGAAAATATATGTTTCTAATTAAAAGTGTACTGCTCCTTTAAAATCATGTTCTTTATTTTTGAAGCTGTCATAGATGTATTTAATTGTTCTCTCTGAGTGTCTTAAGATCTTCTAATTTGGTCCTTTCATCACTGTTGTCAACAAGTGCTTTAAGTGTTTTGTTTATTCAATATAAAAACCATCCTCTCTGTGTGGAATTCCCAGTAGCAAGGTATTTCTTTTGGGAATATGTTAGTTTGAAGCAAAGCATTTTCATTACATACCTTGCCATAAAAAACAATCAAATTAATGTTATGTGGAGAAGAAATTCAAATTGTTGTAAATGAAAAACTAATACATTACCACTATTTATTAAAAAAAACAAAACAAAACATTTCCTGCATAACATGACGTCCCACATTACTAGTATATATATATATATATCTATATATATAAAAGAAGACTTTGTGCCTGCCAAAACACACCCAGGGGAGGCATAAAGCAGGAGTTACTACTCCTATTGGGTGATTCAATCATGCAGGGAGTTGGCCCGCCCCCACTATGCAGCCCGCCCACCACTATCAAAGTCAGAAAAAAACAATATGGCTGCCACTTGCTCCTACACCACAGACAAACACACATGCCCCACTCACACAGACCACCACACACACACATGCCCCACTCACACAGCACCACACACACACACATGCCCCACTTACACAGCACCAAACAGACATGCCCCCACTCACACACACAGCACCACATACACACACAAAGCCAGAAATACATATGGCTGACACACACAGTCACTCACCCTGACTCCCAGAGGCCTCAGCAGGACCTGTACTGCAGCACCAGAGGAACAAAATTGCACTCAAAGGGTTAAGGTAGGTCCTCATTGCTCAATTATTTCTTCACTGTCATCATTTGCCATGCAAGACACAGGACAGACAGCCATCAGATTCACACTTAACCCACTGACTGCCACAGGGTTGTGTATCAAGTTTTACCCCTCAGGGAGTGTGTTCAAACCCCTCACACTGTAAACTTGCATTTCTCTCCCACTTCTCCTCCTTCCCCAGCCTATTACTAACACTTTTACATATTTATGTTAAGCCCCGCCCCCTACTCGCGATTAAGCCCCGCCCCCTTTTAACCCAGATTGCCCCATTGCTCTCTCCACATCAGCACCACATGAGGGACTCCACAAGTAAAAGTTCACAGGTATTACACACTCATGCCCCACTCACACAACACCAAACACCCATACACACACACAAAGCCAGAAAGAAATATGGCTGACACACAGTCACTCACCTTGACTCCCAGTGGCCTCAGCAGGACCTGTAGTAAAGCCACTGAACGGTGCTGCATCACCAGGGGAACAAAATGGCACTCAAAGGGTTAAGGTAGGCCCTCATTGCTGAATTACTTCTTCACTGTCACCATTTGCCATGCAAGACACAGGACAGACAGCCATCAGATTCACACTTAACTCACTGACTGCCACAGGGTTCTGTATCAAGTTTTACCCCTCATTGAGTGTGTTAAAACCCCTCACACTGTAAACTTGCATTCTCCTCCCACTTCTCCTCCTTCCCCAGCCTATTACTAACACTTTTTCACATTTATGTTAAGCCCCGCCCCCTACTCGCGATTAAGCCCCACCCACTTTTAACCCAGATTGCCCCATTTGTCTCTCCACATCAGCACCACATCAGTCCCCTCTAGGGACTTCACAAGTCAGTGTTCCCAGGTATGAATACACTTCCCACTGCTATTTAACTCTGACATGCCTCTCTATACCTTAACCCTTTGAGTGCCAGAGGGGTACACAACTCATGAGCACATGTGTTTCTGCTCATATATGTTGCGTGTCTGTGTGTGTACATCTATGTTACATATGTGTGTCCATGTGTGCATCTCCAGTGTGTCTGTGTGTACATGTGTTTTGCATGTCTCTGCCGCTCACTGTGTGTATGTGCATACCTCCCAACATTTCACAGGGCCAAAGAGGGACACGTTAGTTTTAGGTGATATTATTGGGGGTGTGGCTGGTGGGCGGGGCATTAGTAAGAATTTTTAGGTTATTTCATGACCTATTACTGGCTATTTATGTAACTGAATAAATGATTTAGTTCAAGACCAAAGTATTTTATTTGCACAGACTAATGTATAAACACATATACTGAAGTTTATTGCTTTATTGCTGTAGAGCAAAGTAATACACACCACACAGTCAGGGCTGGTGCAAGGATTTTTGCCACCCTAGGCAAAACCTAATTTTGCCGCCCATTTCGCTCCGCCCCTTGTGTCCCACCCCTTTATACCCTGCCTACTTATACCCAACCTCTTTTCATGATTGTCCTCTCTCTGCCCCCTGAGCCACTCTGCCCCTGTTCTGGAGATGCCTGTAAGAGATGCCCCCCACCAGCTCCAACTTGCCCCTTATCAGCTTCACTTTGGCCCACCAGTTCCACTTTGCCCCTATCAACTCCAACTTGCCCCCATCAGCTCCAACGTGCCCCCACCAGCTCCATTTTGCCCCCTCAGCTTCACTTTGCCCCATCCTCTCCAACTTACCCCCATCAGCTCCACTTTGCCCTCCATCCGCTCCAACTTTCCCCCACCAGCTCCACTATGCCCTCTCAGCTCCAACTTTCCACTATCAGCTCCACTATGCCCCCAGCAGCTCCAACTTGCCCCCATCCGCTCCAACTTGCCCCCCCATCCTCTCCAACTTGCCCCACCAGCTCCACTTTGCCCCCCCTCAGCTCCACTTGCCCCCCTCAGCTCCAGCTTGCCCCAGCTTGCCCTCCCTCAGCTCCACTTTGACCCTCATCAGCTCCACTTTGACCCTCATCAGCTCCACTTTGACCCTCATCAGCTCCAACTTGCCCCTATCATCTCCAACTTGCCCCCACCAGCTCCACTATGCCCCCTCAGCTCCAGCTTTCCCCTAACAGCTCCAACTTGCCCCCATCATCTCCACTTTGCCCCACATCTGCTCCAACTTGCCCCCTCAGCTCCACTATGCCCCCTCAGCTCCAACTTACCCCCCATCACATACCTGTATCTCCCGCGCAGTCTTCTCTTCAGTAATGGAGAGCGCGGCGGGAGATCATGACTCCCAGCGCGCTCTGCATTACTAAAGATCCGACCAGATGAGGGAGCGCTGTAGCAACATAGACCTGACTGTGTTGTGGTTCCTGGCATGGTGTGTGTGGGCGCACCTCTTCTCCGCTGCATGCCCGCGCCCCCAGTACGTGTGCGCCCTAGGCCGGCGCCTACCTTGCCTATAGGTGGAGCCGGCCCTGCACACAGTCTGACCTCCTAAAAAGAGGGACAACAGGGTGGGAAAGAGGGACAGAGGGATTTGGCCCTCAAAGAGGGGCTGTCCCTCCTAAAGAGGGACACTTGGGATGTATGGTATGTGTCTGCCTGTATGCTGCATATGTCTGTGTTTATCAGTGTGTCTGCATTTCAAGCACGTGCGCCCAATGGTCATAACATGACGGGCAACGCCGTCCCATGTTGCTAGTATATATATATATATATATATATATATATATATATATATATATATATATATATATATATATATATACTAGGAATGTGGGACGTCATGTTATGCAGGATTTTTTTTTTTAATATAAGTTATGATAGTGAAATATGGCGTAGGGTGTACGTGTCAGAAAGGTACACACAGTGATACACAGACACGTGCAAACACACACATATACAGGGGGACACACGGTGATAGACAGAGATGCATGCACCACACATACATACACACACATGCACTGACATACACAAACAGTGACACACAGATGCAAAGCAGAATATACATAAATACAGTGTGAATATTTTATGCTTCAAAAGATTCAAGACGTAAGGAAGGTTGAAAACCATAATTTATCAGAAACGAGGAACTCTGTGAGGAAGAGTTCGCAGCACAATTCTTGGCAACCTCTGCCCAAGGTAACAAGGTAGCCCAGTTATCGTGGTGGTCCGAAATATAGCAACAGAGAAATTGTTTCAAGGCTTAATTCGACCACTCTGCTACACCATTAGATTGGGGATGGTAAGCCGAGGAGAAAGAGAGTTGGATCCCCATCTGAGCGCAGAAGGACCTCCAAAAACGAGAAATTAACTGGCTCCCCCGATCTGAGACTATGACCTTAGGCATCCCGTAGAGCCGAAAGACTTATTTCGCAAAAATCACGGCCAATTCCTGAGCAGAAGGTAGTCTTTTGAGCGGCACAAAGTGGATCGTTTTCGAAAAACAATCTATGATCATTAGAATGACAGTGTATCCCTTGGATACAGGTAGTTCCATCATAAAATCAATGGATAAATGCGACCAGGGATGTTCCCCATTCGGAATGGGTTGAAGGGGTCCCACAGGAAGATGTTGTGGAGTTTTATTCTGGGCACATGTAGGACACTCTGCCACAAATGTGGAACAGTCAGCTCTCAAGCTAGGCCACCAAAAGACCTGAGAAATAGACCATATCAGCTGATCTCTCCCAATATGGCTAGCTGCTTTAGAAGTGTAATAAGTCTTGAGTAGTCTGAAGCGTAAAGGGTTCAGTACAAAGCATCTCCCACTAGGTTTCTCAACTGTTGCAGAGGCTTGCAAGGCCAAAATCTCCTCTCCCAAAGGAGAGGTAATGCCTTTACTTACAGTAACCAGTATACGGTCAGAAGGAAAGATCGGTGTGAGAGTACTCTACTCCTTAGAATTCAAGCAAAACTGGCCTGATAGGGCATCAGCCCTAACATTTTTAGAGCCAGGAAGGTAAGAAACCACATAGTTGAATCTAGAAAGAAACAAGGCCCATCTGGCCTGTCGTGAGGATAATCTTTTGGCCTCAGACAAATACGTAAGATTCTTATGATCTGTGAGAATCAGGATCGGAGTGCTAGTCCCCTCGAGGAGATACCGCCAATCCCTAAGAGCGAGACTAATGGCAAGCAATTCACAGTCACCGATGTCATACAGACTTTCAGCCTTGTACAGTTTCTTAGAAAAGAACCCACAGGGAAGCAATGCCTCTCCAGGAGCTGGGGACTGAGACAGTCGGGTGCCTACTCTCGTGTTGGACGCATTAACCTCTAGGGTAAATGGCAAGGCGGTATTCAGGTGGGACAATACCGGAGCTGCAGCAAATGCCAGCTTAAGATTCTCAAAAGCTTGGAAAGCAAACAATTGATCAAACAATTCAGTAATCAAAGGAATGGGGCAGGCATTCTTAAAGTGTTAGTAATGTCTGAAAAAAACTTTTTTGCATTTAGAAGAGCTTAAAAAGCTGATCTAAATGCAAAAAACCATATCTCTCAAACCGCTATGGTTCAGGCACAGGTTTTAGACCATTCCAATGAAGGGATTCCGTGTAAGTAACGAGATCCCGGCACTTCTCAAGGCCCAGCGTGTCGACCAACACGGATCTCCTGCTGACAGCTTTACAGCTGTCAGTAGGAGAAATCAAACTTTAAACGCCCGTATCTATTAAACCATAGCGGTTTGAGAGATACGGTTAATTTGCATTTAGATCAGCTTTTTAAGCTCTTCTAAATGCAAAAAAGTATTTTTTAGACATTACTAACACTTTAACAATCAGCTTATTCAAACCTCTGAAGTAAATACACGGCTGGAGCTCCCCTTCCTTCTTCTTGACAAAGAAGAAACCAGCACCAGCTGGTGAGGTAAACTTTTGATACCTCTGGATAAGGCATCAGACACGTACTCTTCCATGGCCTTATTTTTGTCTATGGACAGCGGGTATTCACAGCCCCTAGGATGCATGGTACCAAGAATTAGGTCAATAGTACAGTCGTATGGCCTATGAGGAGGTAACGTACTGGCCTGTACATTGTTGAATACGTCACAGTAAGGCAGGTACACCTCAGGCAGAGTCGAGGAAGAAGTACACAGCACTGTCGTAGGACGCAGGAGGCCGGAATTGGTACACTGGGAAGACCAAGACAAAATGTCACAAGTGCGCCAATCAATCCTAGGGTTATAAGTCTGCAACCAAGGGAACCCAAGGACAATAGCATAGTGTGGAGAAGTGATCACCTGAAACTGCAGAGTCTCCCTGTGAAGTGCCCCTATCCTAAGAGACAAGGGAAGCGTCTCATGAGTAACGTGAAAGGGTTGCAGGGGCCTTCCATCTAGGCCTCAATAGCCAAAGGGAAGGAGCAAAGCTGCAATGGAATGTAGTGTTTGTCCGCAAACTCAGTATCAATAAAATAACCGGCAGCACCCGAGTCTAGTAAGGCCTGGGCTACCACCGATTAATTGGCCCAAGAAAGGATAACCTCAAGAATAGGTTTACCCTGTACAACCTCCGGGGACTGACAAATTCCACTCAGGGTCTGACTCCAACAGGACCGTAGGTGTGAGCGTTTCCAGCAGTACGGGACACGACTGCAACAGGTGCCCAGGTTTCCCATAATACATACAGAGGCCCTCCCTCCGACGGAAGGCCTTCTCCTCCACTGAGTGGCAAGTGATCCCTAGCTGCATCAGAGCCAGGAGGCATGGGAGGCGAGGGAGGAATGGGTTGGTGAGCAAAGTTAGGTGCCAGCCAAGATGGATAGTAAGTGAAATTAAATCTTCCGGATCATTAGGCAGCTCATGGGCTGAAATTTCCTCCTTTAAAGTGACACACAACCCTTGGGAAAAGGTGGCTACAAGTGCCTCATTGTTCAACCTACCTCCACCGCCAGAGTACAGAACTCGATCACATACTCTGCCACTGTTCGTGTGCCCTGGCGCATGGTCATAAGGTGCTTGGCAGTGGAGGCCTCACGGCCCAGAACATTGAACACTCACCGAAAAGAGGCCACAAACTCAGTAAAGTTGTATATAATCTGTTTGTCCATCTCCATAAAGGATTGGCCCACGCCAAAGCTTTGCCTGACAGAAGCAAAATCATAAAGCCAACCCTACATTGCTCATTAGGGAAGGCTTGTGGTACCATCTCGAGGAATATGCCCAACTGGTTGAGGAACCCACTACACAGCGCTGGGACACCCTAATAACGCTGAGGGAGTGGAGCAGAACTGGATAACCCTCTGGCAACATTGGCTTCAGGAACAGCAAGAGCAACCAGTAACGGAGTAGGATCGGAGGAGGCCACCGGTTTCTGTTCAGAACGGTCAATGTGTGCGATACTGGTTAGGAGGGTCTGCATGGCCAAAAGTAATTGATCAAAACATTGATCCTGCATCTCCAACCTGGCCAAAATGCTCTGCACAGAAGGGCTACCTTACCGTCCGTACTCATGGCCCTTACTTACTGTCACAGTAGCCAATAAAGATGCAAGAAACAAGTATTTTAATCTAACTCCAACTTTATTAAATAAGTACAGGTAATATGAAACAGCACAACAGGCAAACCATAGGAGAGAGAGCGGACCCAGAACCAGAGCAAGAGGTTCCTACCAGAAATAGGAGACTGCTCCAGAAGGTCTCAAATTGTAGGTAGTCAAGAGCTGGCGATATAACCCAGCTTAATAAATGCCAGGAACATGTGGCGAGTACCGGGGATAAGACCCAGCCACTCACTAGTACCAAACCAGGTAGCAACAATGCCCACAGGAAGAAGAAGTAGTACTAGGCCAAAACCACAGGTCAACCCCAGAACGGAAGATCAACAAGACCAGGGGTCATACATGGAGTGGATAGTCAGCCAGATCCACATTTCTGCACCAGAATGGATAGTCAGACTAAGCCAAGGGTCATACACAGAGTGGATAGTCAGCCAGAGCCACAGGTCAGCACCAGAATGGTTGGTCAGACAAGGCCAGGGGTCATACACAGAGCAGGTAGTCAGCCAAAGCCATAGGTCTGCACCAGAATGGATAGTCAGACTAAACCAAGGTTCATACATGGAGTGGATAGTCAGCCAGAGCCACAGATCAGCACCAGAATAAATGGTCAGACAAGGCCAGGGGACATGCATGGAGTGGGTAGTCAGCCATATCCACAGGTCTGCACCAGAATGGATAGACAGAATAAACCAAGGGTCATACACGGAGTGGACAGTCAGCCAGAGTCACAGGTCAGCACCAGAATGGATGGTCAGACAAGGCCAGGGGTCATACACAGAGAGGATAGTCAGGCAGAGCCACAGGTCAGCACCAGAATGGAATGGTCAGACAATGCCAGGGTTCATACACGGAGAGCAACACAGGAAACACTGAGACTACTGCACTGGACACCAAACTAAAGGCGAATGAGCCAGGTGTCCAAGCAGCCTTTATGCAGGTAGGGAGAGGGGATGGAGCACACAATAAGGACCATGTCCCTTTACGATGGGTGTGCGCATCACTGGAGGATTCCCCAATGACGCGTGCCTGCACAGCTGTTACAATTGGAGTCTGGCATACCCCATAGACTCTTTTTTAGTTACGTTTGCCACATGCGTTAAGCACACAATGGGGGGGATGTCCTCCTTAAATGTCTGAGTTGCCATTGCTGAAATCACCAATAGCAGTGAGACCAATCTCACTCCTTTATAATTGGATGGAGAGGAGGCATTATCATCTGATTTTTTTTGTGTTCTATGTGGGAGGACTGGGAATGGGAAACAGCTACAAGAGGTCCCATACCTGTGGTGACGACTTCCTGTCACTAGCTGATTCAACTTAAACTCCTTCACAGGACATACCATACTCCTGCGAGACTTTTCAAAATAGGTACAGCAGAGAATAATAAATGTATATGCTGTAAGATGTCACATGGCTCCTCATTCCACCTCATTTTGTTATGCCCAGTAGGGATGGACGAAAATTTCCACCTCAAACTGAAATCGGCAAAAAATGGCACTTTCTGCTTGGTGAAAAATTTCCTGTGAAAAGTGCTGCTTTTCTGCTTTTTTCGCCTAGCTCATTCCATTGAAATCAATGGGAACATAGAAGTTACACACAACACATAGCAAATAATACAAATCACAAATATATTCCGGTGCTAGCATCAGAAAGATTGATAGATCACACTAAAATATAAACCAATAAACTCTCCTGTTGGAATGATATACCTTTAATAAACAGAGCTGTATATATTCCACAATCTCAACAGCATTAAACTCCAACAATCTTATCCCCATATAATAATCACCCGGGATAGAACACTATATGGGGATAAGAATTAATCGTATGTATATTTGATAGATGTGTCTTGCCATATATATAGATAGATGTGGTGAGTTTTATCTGATAATTGATTGTTATTACTGTCA